>QFDD01007159.1:0-17151 GCA_006871305.1 Vachellia collinsii
TAGTAACTCGGGTGAGAAATTTGAAATTCATTTGGATGACTAATTCTAGTTTATGTAATAGTCTCAAGTGGTTTAGTTAAGGTCTCTAATGTATGATAAAGCTAGAAAAGGAAGGTGTGACAAAAGTGTTGTCTCAAATCAACTTACAAACACTTGAGTTTCTTTATAATCACTCGAGTAATGAGAAAACTTCCAAGCTTTATCCCCAAAACTCGAGTATTAACAAAAGTGTTCTGAATTCTTTACTGTTATTTCTTCAAACACTCCAGTTTTGTTGTTTATCACTCGAGTACTCTTTTACTGACAGTGATTCAGAGTGTCAGAACTTTTTGTTATTCTCAAATCTTTCATTCTTTATGCTTCATTTATTTGAATCTCATCTGCTCTCATAAATGCTCATTTATTTTAATGATTAACAGAGTATGGAATGTCTGATTGCCTCACCGGAAAAGGATTCAATGGACATAATCTCAGAGACGACCATATCTCGTGTCATAAGCATTTAATGCGAGAAGCTGAATGAAGACAATGAGAGTAATTGAAACAAAAATGTTTCTAATGGATAATTAATACTTCCCAACTATAAAAGGAGAAGCATTCAAGTCCAGAAAACAGAGAACACAACTATTGGAATATTCATTTATTGTTCTTCATCTACCTCCTCTGTTTTCATTCTCATGATCATAAATACTTCAGTGTTCATCATTTAATTCTCAGAAAGGAGAATATTCTTATTCAAACATTGATTCTGTGAGAGTTACTCAAGATTAGAGAATCTTGAGTGTAAGAGACACGAGCAAAAGTGTCAGTGCATTGAATTGAGTCAGGAAGGGGGAGAGTCTTCCTTCATTATTGTTGTAATATTCATTGATTAGTGGATTTGACAAGCTCAGAGGATTCTGAGGACTGGACGTAGGTCAAATGGATCGAACCAGGATAATTCTCCGTATTCATTTTTCTTCTCTCTCTGTTTTATCTTTGAAGTTTGCGAAAAATTTATTTAGACCAATTCACCCCCCCTCTTGGTCAAATCCTATCCTAACAAAGACAAAACCAAGTGGTGTTCTAAAGGTCCCCAAGAAGGAGAAGTAGATGGTCATGCATTCACAGAAAGTCAATCATCGCTTTGGTTTTGGTTTTTTTCTTTTAGACAAAGGACAGTCTCATTTGAAGCACATCATGTCTTTTTACTATCTTTTATTTTAGATTTGTATCATATTTTTAACTTTTTCTAGTCTTTGTTATTTACTAAGTTTGCCTCATTTTACAATTTAATGTCTAATCTGATCATTTGCAAGTCCAATTTATTTCACTATTACCTTATGCTTCCATTGTCAATTGACAGAAAAAATGAATGGATAGTTATACAAATTGGAATGTGTCTGCAAAAATGAAAGTTCATGGTGCAAACGCTTCCCTCTTCTATCCATTGTCCATTGAAAAACATCCAATGTATTCACATGTAGGAGTACTCATTCCCTTTGCCAATCTTAAAGGTTTCAAGCCTTATAAACCTTTTCAAATGGCAAAAAGTTGCTTTTCTTAATAACTTTTGAACTGATCATGACATAAATTAGGTCCTGACCTCCCATGGATAGTTGTTCAAAAACATTCGAGTACTATGTCTAGAGTAAATTTTGTTTGAGTTGCAAATCATGACTCGAATTAGTCAAATTTGATTCGAGTCAAATATTTCACTCAATCAAATAAAATTTTTTCTGACTCGGGTAAAAGCAATCAACTCGAGTCAATTGTTCCAATTTTCAAATGGCAGTCACTATTACTTCTTTAACACTATTTATAGTTCTTCTATTTTAAATACCAATTTTCAAATGGCAGTCATTATTACTTCTTTAACACTATTTATAGTCTTCTATTTTAAATAAAAAAATTGCATTATTGCAGGGATAATCTGTACCTTTGAAGCCTTATAATCATCATTACCATGTTTCTTATAGAGCATGTCAGTTAATATTTCCTACAACATTTCTATATATATTTCTACCAATGCTCAGTCACCACTTTTATGAAAATGGTTAGAATCATAACATGGTTTTGGTTTTGAAAGTCATTTAACTCAAATCAATTACTATTGACTTGAGTCAAAACATAACACATTCATTCAACTCGAGTGAGTATCAATTGACTCGGGTGAAAAAGTTAACTTCATTTAACTTGGGTATACTTATTGACTCGAGTCCATTTTGATCGGCCCTAAATACATTTACAAGTCAGAATTCCTTTTACTGACAAATCTTCATCAGCCCTAACCAACAACACACTAAGTCAACCCAAGTTTAAAATAAAGTGAACCAAGTCAATATTAGATTAGCTGAATTATATTATTTCTGTCCAAAGTTCATTAGTATCCCTTGTTCAAGAAATTTAAATATTTTATTTTGCATTGCCATGAGACATAGTTGTACTGGGTTCATATTTGATGTTTTTTAATAAAATTTCTGTAAGTTGAGTTACAATATTTACATTCATCTTAATTACATTTCATGATTGTTAGAAATAATATCCTGGTAAGGAGCCTATATCTATCTACATTTTATAATATTTCTTATATCTATATATTTCTACCAACATCTGATCCCAATCACCACCTTTATGATATTAATTATAATCATAACATTGTTTTTGTTTTGAAACTCATGCAACTCAAGTCAGTTACAATTGACTTGAGTCAAATTCATTCAACTCGAGTCAATAGCAATTAACTCAAGTGAAATAGTTAAGTTCATTTGACTTAGTCATAGTCAATTTTCAATTCCATTTCTTTATTTTATTCCTTCATTTCTTTTTTATTCTTTATTAATAATTCTAATATTTTAATACTTAATGTTCATGTCTATCTTTTCATATTTTTTCATATTTTATGAATTATGGTTCAGACGCACTATAACCGTTGATAGGGTATTCATGTCTTATCTTTGTACTACTTTTATTTTTAATTTGTTACACATCAATTTTTTTTTTTTTTACTATTTTCAATCTTTTACTAAGTTTAGCACAATTTTTTTTGCCCCCAAATTTTGGCACTTTCCACCATTCCATGTCTCACCATCTCATTTGCAACTCTTATTTATTTCACACTTACACTATGCTTCCATCTAGCTACATTCCTCTACAAGCTTTCATTTCAAAGTTAGTTCGTAGGCAGATAATAAATTGATAACTTTTATTGTTGAAAACACATTTCTTTAGAGTGAAGATAAATATATATTTTTGCCAATTCTTAAAATATTTTCCATCATTTAATTTAAAGTTTTCACACCAACTTTTCTCTCCTCTTTTTATTATTAAAAATTAACAAGTTGAACATAGGATATTTATACAAAAGAGTTTGAGGACTCTATCTAGAATAAATTTGAATTATAAAGGTTTTAGTGATTTTCAAATTATAATAAGGATCGGGATAAAAAATCACATAGACAAATTAAAAATTACAGTAACTCTAAGTTAAAATGTTTCATTTAAGTCAAAGAATTTTTTCTTCAATTATAAAACACAAATAGACTTGAACACATGTTGGCTAGAGCCATGTAAAAGATCTGCTACACTAATGAATATTGTAAATAGAAAATGGTATCATTTTACTAAAATTACACAAAAATAAGCTACATCATGACACTTATTTCATAAGCAGGATAGTACATCAATGCTACATACACGAATTCATTCTCTCCTATTCTTCCTTGCAGGTCCGTACCCCTTTCTCGACCTTTGTCGCTTTGATTTATTGTCCTGCTTTTCATTTATCCTTTTCCATTTTTTTACAGCCCTGACGTTAAAAAAGTTGAACTACACAACCACCCGTACTCATTATATCATACTTCGTTCCTTGCCTTTTTTGTTATGAACTATTCATTTCCTTATCCACAAGCAATAATGCATACTCAAAATAGAGAAATAAAAGGTGGGAAGCGATAGAACAAAATATTTTTATACAAGATTTATCTCTTGAACTTGAAAAAACATCTAGGAAAAAAACTCATCATAACATCTAATCAGACTTCCTCCCCTTTTGAACTAAAAGCTTGCAAAAATATAGAGCGCGTCCATAATGTCTTCCTCAATGTCAATAACCATTGCCTCTATCTGCACATACCCACATTTTCTCACTCTTGAAGGTCTCAACTTCAATGTTTGTTAAATGATTTGAGTTCGAACCAACAGCTCAAGACACACATCAATTTTCCAAACCCACCAACTTGAGTCATGAGGTTAGATGCCTGATTTAACTTGCTGTCCATTTTCTGCTATACACTTGAGTTGAGAGATTGGGTCTTCAGTTGGTAATTGTTTTGTAGTAATTTTATTCTTTAATTTGAAAGAATGTTGCTTTCAGTTTTCTCTTTATGATTGATGTTTTTCCTTAGGGTTTGATTTGATTTCTATTTAGATATTTGTGAAACAGATGGAAAGGGAGTGACTTTGTTTTCAAAAATTTGTCATTTGTTTGGAAGCACATATAGTTTTGGGGGATTACTTTGTTTCTCACTATTAGTTTGAGCTCAAATTCTGATTTGTTTTCATTGCATCGTTTAGTGGGATTAATTTGTGCTATTCAGAGGTGACCCTTTTTATGCTGTTGGATAGCTTTTTCATTGTCTTCCAGTCACAACTCAATCCAATCTTTCAAGTGTTTAGGTCCAGCTTTTGGTGGTGAGTCAGTTTTGCAATGATGCTCCACCTCAAGTCACAGCTTTCCAACCTGAGTCACGTGGCAGTTTTTGTAACAACGGCCTTCCTTAACTGGTTAGTTAACTCAATAACCAGCACTTTAACAATTAACTGTTGCTATAAAATTTCTTAATTTATAAAATAGGTTAACTAGCAAGATATACATTTAATATAATGCGAGACAACTATTAATATAAAATTGATTGGACCAAAACTTTCAAATTCCATGCCAATATCAAATCGATGGCACAATACCAACTTTTCCAACATAAAACTCATTCCCTCAAATAATTAATCAAAGAACAGCATAGTGGATTCATCAAAATATTATAATAGTATCAATGATATGCCTCTAGCCCTCTAATAGTAATCTTCAAAAATATAAGTCCAAGTATATCAACTAATGGTTATAACAAAACATAAGCCCTATAATAGTGGCAATATACATCAATGCATCACATATAACAAAGGAGGGGGCTATACAATGATTATAGCACAACTTAAGCCTCTAGAACCTTTCCAGAATCATAGCACAGGAGCTATCACCTAAAAAATGTTAATAGCAATAGGGTGAGACAAAAGTCTCAGCAACCAACAATGCAACTCAAAAGGCATACCAGCGAGTGCCGATGAGAGATAGAGAATTAATTGCATACAAAAATAATTTCATAAATCATACTCAATTTTCCAAACAGTTCAAACAGTTATCTCTATTCATAGTTCACAAGATATATATATATACATCAACATCATCACCATTGCCATCGTAAATATATCACAATGATTATAAAAGTCATATGGATCAATAATCATGATCACTTTTCTTAAACATTGAATCTCCCTAGTAACTCCCTTGCCTTATTTCCTCTAACTGAACCTATGGGCTAGTGATGTCCCATATGCCTGGTAGCTACCTAAAAAGCTAACCGTTCAAGTGATGTAGACTGGCTAGATCCCCAGAGCACAAGTCCGGACCATGGGTTCTCAACTTAACATCAATGGGGTGTCATGGGCTCTCGTAGCACAATGGGCCTAGAATCATCCAATGTACATCTGGAAGTCCTCCATTTTTCTTTCCTCTTTAAGCATGCTAAATATTCACCCCCTTATTTCATCTTTAATAACCTCCCTTCCATAACAACATCCACCTCTCCCAATATCACAATAATCATTTTCTAGAGCTTGATCATGACACATACACAATTTGCCATCAACACATGTATATATACATACAAATATTCACAGCACTTTCCAACCAATAATTTCATGCTCAAAGCTCACAATAGAATCACAAGAATATTTATCAAGAAGCATTTTCAAACATTGCCATTATTGTTGTATAAGATTAGTTTTGATGATGTCAAATATATAAGAGCAAAAATTTTTTATAATGTATATTGACTAACTACTATATTTAATGTAAATTTCTTATATAGTTTGGTCAATGAAAAGGAGAGAAGTTGTTTGAGTTTAATTGTGGAGAATGAAGAAGTAGGAAGATCTTATAAAATAAAATGGGAACATCAAGTTTCAAGTTTTTATATTTGGAATTAGAGTATGATGTGGTTAAATAAATCAATTTGAAGTTTACATATATGTTATATCATCATACATTGAGTTACATATCATCTAACCTTCATTTGGATGCTCAAAACTGATTCTGGAAGACAAAACTCGAGTTATGACTCAAACACTTGAGTAAAATCAGTTTTTGAAGTTTTATGAAGCAACATTTGAAGCTAAACTCGAGTTTAGACTCAAGTTTTGTGATTTTTGAGCTAAAACTCGAATTCTGAGGGACAAAACTTGAGTATCGAGCTGCTCTGTTCAGCTCTGCTACTTTCTCAACTAGACATGTGTTCAGTATTTTGACTATATCTCCCAAACCACAATTCAGATTGATGTGAAACAAGTTTCAAATGAAACTATACTCAAAATACGGTTTATAGACATCAAGAACAACATTAAATCATTTCATATGAAGGATATATGATTTTCTAAACTTGGTGGTCAGATTTAACGTTTCATCACTGACCTTTGCTTACTGTGGCTACCATACTTTCGCAATACAGAATATTTTGGACCTATTCTTGTTTTCTTTGAAAGTAGACTCAAAGCGCTTTCCAAGGATATCTTATTTTCAAAGTTTGAAGTTGAATTGAGAGAGTTATGGCCATTGCAAGTTGAACTTTGTGCTGAAATCTGAAACATGTGCTAAGTCATGAGCAAAACTCAAGTTTTGGGCTTAGAACTTGCTATTTTCACAAAAATTTCAAGTAAAACTCGAGTTTTGAAAGATGTTTTCATCACAACTAGAGTTTTGAGTGACAGAACGCGAGTTTCGAGTGCCAGAACTGTTTTAGAAAACCAAAACTTTCAATAAACTCAAGTTCTATTGAAAGTTTGGTTGAAACTCGAGTTATGCATTGCAGAACTCGAGTATTGAGCTCTCAAAACTCTCAGAACCACAAAATCTTTTTCCAAAACTTGAAGTTTTAACAAAATTTTTGATGGAACTCGAGTTATGAGAAGCAGAACTCGAGTTTCCAAGAGTGAGACTCAAAACTTCTTTCACAATTTGAAGTTTCAACAAAAGTTTTAAGACAACTCGAGTTTTGAGAGACATAACTCGAGTTTCGAGGTCAGAAAAATTCTTAAACTACAAAACTTCTTTCGAAACTTGAGGTTTCAATAAAAGTTTTGATACAACTCGAGTTTTGAGAGATGGAAGTCAAGTTTCGAGGTGTGAACTTCTTTTAAACTCAAAACTTCCAAGGAAACTCGAGTTGCAATGAAAGTTATGATTTCAAATACTTAAAACTTGAAGTTTTAGAGTATGAAACTTTGAGTATCGAAGAATTTAAAATGTTTTATCTTACAGAAACTTGTGAAAACCCGAGTTCTAAGTTCTATAACTCAAGTTTCATCAAAACTCTTATTAGAACTCGATGAACGTTGAAAGTTTTGTATCAAATTGACTCCAAATCAATCGAGTTTCTTCATAATGACTCGAGTTATCACTAGTAGAAAAAAGGCCCTTTAGACCATCCTTTTTAAACCGCACTTAAAGGATAAGGTCTAAAAAATATGACCGGTGGCATTTTGTAATAAGTGTATAAATTTTAACCTTTTTAGATTGCACCCTTCCCAGTGTGGTCTAAAAAATAATGTTTTTAGACCGCATCTAAATGGTGCGGTCTAAACTAAGACTTTTTGAAACCGCCTGCATCTAATAGGGACGGTCTGAAAAAATAATGTTTTTAGACCGCATACGAGGTGGTGCGGTCTAAAAACTTTCACAATTTAAAATTTAAACATCGCGCCTTTTTTCTCTCTTCTTCTGACGCTAATTGCCTTTCTTCTTCTCGTGTCAATCTCTCTCCTCCCTTCAATTATTTGCCAAAGGTGCTAAGGGCGGGTAGATTTTCTCCTTCTCCTTCTTCCCCAATCGCCACCCCCCTCAAACTCTTCAGTTTCTGTGAGATGTGCGATGAAGATTGGATCAATGTGGCCATGTTCGATGACTCTATTGTCATCAAGCTTCTCCTTCGCGTCCACCGAAATACCTCATCACAAGCTTCTCTAACCAAAAAGCAGCCTCCCTGTCTTGACGTCAATTGGACCTTACGCCAGTGTCATTCAAGGTTTTTCTCCTCTGGAAATTTGTTAGTTGTTTTCAATTTCTTCTGTAAATAAGTTTTTTCCCTCTCCTCCCTCCTTGCTCATCTCTCTCCTTATTCTCCATTTTTTTTCTTTCAGTTTTGTGTTTTCTCTTTAGTGGTTTTCGATAGTTAGTTAGTGTTCTCTAATTTTCTGGGCGCTGGCTGGTTTTATTTCTGGAGGCTGCGAAAGGAAATCTAAAGCACTGGTTCACTGCTTAGAAGAAGCTTTGCTGAAGTGTGGAATCATAGCAGGTCATGATCTCTGCATCCTGGAATATTTTTCGAAGAAGCTTGATTTTAATGTTTTTTTGCTTTTCTAAAATTCTTTTTCTGTTTTTTTAAATATTAATTTGTGTTTGGGTTTTCTACAATTGAAGATGGAGGAGAGAGTACGAAGTAGATTTCTGGAAAAAATCCTTTATTATTGTGAGTTTTGTTTTAAATGTTTCTGAGAGGCATTTGGTAGTTTCTGACTTTTGCCTGAGGAAGAGAAGATTAGAGATAGAGTTGGTGAAGGCTTTTATTTGCTTCCAGTGATAGATCTCCCTAGCCCATTCTTCAAGTACACCAAATAATTATGGAGCCAGAGCTAATTCCAGTACTAGTAAATCCATCATGCCTTCACCAACTACCACCACCAACAGCACCATTACTTCATCTTCTTTTTTTTTATAATTTCATCTTTTTCTTCTCACCTGTGTTGTCATTTGTTTCTTTGACAAATCAAAAGCTTCTGACCAGGTGTATGTAAATATTTTTTTGGGATCATTATGTCCAATTTATAATTTGAATTATCTTGCTATATGTTTGCATGGTTTAACCCAATAAATTCTCAATAAAAGATTTATTTTTTGTCATTAGGTTGATTTTTTATAGTTTTCAATATATTATAATATTTATTAAAATTTATTTAATAATAAAAAATATATAGGCATTTTAAATTTATTTTTTTAAAATGTTTAACCTTTTAGACAGCACGGATCCACATGCGGTCTAAAAAGGAGACTTTTTAGACCGCATCCATGTGCGGTCTAAAATATACCTACTTTTTAAACTAATCTTATCTAAATCGCACCTATATGCAGTTTAAAAGACCTTTTTTATGCGGTCTAAAAAGCATTTTTTACACTAGTGTATGAGAAAACTTTCAAACGTTATTTACAAAACTCGAGTTACAACAAGAGTGTTCTAATTTCCTCTTTGATATTTCTTCAAACACTCGAGTTTTGTTAACTACAACTTGAGTTTGCTTTTACTGACAGTGATTCAGAGTGTTAGAAGCTTTTCGTTATTTTCAAATCTTTCCTTCTTTATGCGTCATTTATTTGAATCTCATCTGCACTCATAAATGCTTATTCCTTTTACTTATTAACAGAGAATAGGTCACCTGATTGTCTCACCGAAAAACGCTCAATGGATAGAAACTCATAAGATGGCCATACCTCGTGTCAGAAGCATTAAATGCAAAACGTTGAACGAAGAAGATGGGAGTAACGGATATAAAGTTCAACGGACAACTTCACAATGGCTGTTCATTATCTTTTAACAAACAAATATAGTTAGAATAGATTACAAGTTTGAAAGACAGAACACAAGAGCCAAAGCCAACGGAAAAATACAACGCTCCTCTCCAACGGATATAATTTGACAACATCTATAAATAAGAGGAAGCAACCAACAGAGAAAGAGGATGAAGTATACGGAGTCACCAAGCACAACACGTAGAGTGTGTATTCGAGGAAATCACATAACAACATTAGGACTCTGATATTATACTTCTCAGTGAGCTTCAATGATAATACAATCTGCTTCATAGAGTGAAGTTTTTCCCAAATAAAATAACCCCAACCTTTGAGAGTAACTTAGGAAAGATTTGATTGAAATAGAGTGTAACCTTACATGTGGTAAGGGGGAGTGATTGTAAAGGTCCTCAAGTACCTACATTAAAATCTTGAATCGGTTTCACAAATGTCCAGTTAAATTTATGGGGTTTCTCAAGTACCAACAGTTACAAACTTGAGTGGGTTTCATAAATGCCTGGAAAAGTTTATGGGGTTCTCAAGTACCCACGGTTACAAACTTGAAATAACCCGTGTATGTGTTATATTGAATATGTGGCTGTAATAGTTTTCCAGGTACCTGGTTAAACTTCGAAGATATAGTGGATTGCAAATCTCAGAGGAGTCTGAGGACTGGAGTAGGACAGAAAGGACCGAACCAAGATAAATCTCTGTGTGCTCATCCTTCTTTCATCTCCATTAATTTCTAATGATTCCTTTCTTACCCTATCCAATTTCATTATCTATTTTATCAACTTATGATTTAGATATTTTGATCAATTAAAATTTGAATAGAAAATTTTTGAAATACCCAATTCACCCTCCTCTTGGGTGACGGCCATCCTAACAATTATAATACATCAACTCTTTGATTCCAAATTTCACAATATGTTTTCAATATTCTTAATGCAAGATTTATCAAATAATAATATTTTTTATGACAATAAATTCAAAATCACTCACAAACATGTCCTAAACATATATAATAAGTGGAAAGTGATTACCTCACACCAAAGCAAGAGTACACTACCACAACAATCCACAGCCCAAAGCTCAAGTTATCAAAATACAGTCAATCTACACAATTAAATTAATTACATATTAACGTAATACTAACCAAAACAATAACATGTGAATTTAAATAAAATCACTTCCTATTTAAATTTTAAGTCCTCCAATAATTCCTCACTTATAATCATAATTCGAATTATCTATCCCATTCACACTTTTATCCTCCAATAGCTCTGTTCCTCTTGTCAAAATTATAATCAGTAATAATTTCTTCCATCTCCAAAAATTTCCAAAAAAAATCACATAAATCAAATATCATCAATTCTTATTGCAAAAATCACATTTCTCCCTTCCATAAATTATTTCTCTTTACTGTAATCACAAAAAAAAATATAATTATTTACTCAATCCATTTAAAAACACCAAATTTCAACACTTAAAGTTCCTCCAAAAATTTCTAATATTTATATCTCATCATAAACCTTAATTCCAATCCACTCAATAATTAATGTAGGGTCCAATATACTAAGAGAAATTATAAAACTCAAATTTAATGCATACAAAAATCATATAAGCCCAAATAATAATCTGACTACCTAGAAGATTTATTTAAAATCCTCAAATCAACCAATAAATAAAACTAAACTGATTAAAATGTTCTACTATTTTAGCTCTACAATTCTATAGTTTTATATTGTCAAAACTCAAAACTTAGTCCAAACCTTAACCCAAAAATTTGCTCTATCCTTTGAATAAAGTGCATCATTAGATTGATCTAGTGGAGTAGAACAACTTTCATAAAGGGAGTTTAATGATTAGGAGATGTTTTACTCACCAAAATAAACTTCAAAATCTGACCTCTGCGTAAGAATGGTGAACGAAGCGAGAGAGAAGGAGACACATCGTGGGGGATAGAAAACGCATAGCTTTTGACGCTCTCTCACTGTTTTAACCCACTTTTGGCTAAAATTACCACTTAGGACCCCATGCTTTCCATTTTCTCTCTCTTTTTTCAATTTCTATTTTTTTATCATATATTATCATTTATTTTATAATAAAAAAAAGATATATTTGATTGAATCCATATTACTCAAATAAATAAAGGATAATTTTGAATTATCATAAAATAAATATTCTCTAGAAATAAAATTTCTCTCATCTAACCCAAGTCAGCATTACTCAAGTTCTCTGTGGATTGTCTCAAGTCACCGTTTCTAATCCGAGTCACATTTTTTGTTAAACCTCCACCTCGAGTCACACTCGTAAAGATTTTTAAATTTAGAATCTCACTCTCATTCTTCCACTCCAGTAACAAATCTCAATCTTTGAAGTCAAAATTTCATAAACTCCCAAGCACAAACCCATCTATTCTAAGTCAGGAGCAACAAATCCCTTTGAATAATCCATTCTCCATTAGTTCCCTGAATCGCCACTTGTGTATGTGCTTTCATCCTCTTTTATTTTCTTTGCCCTCCTCATTGAATTTAGCCATGGAAAAAACAAAGATACCTCAGAAGGAGCAATCAAAAGCAAGTAAATCACCATTGAAAACTCCTTATAAATCCTTACAATCACCTTCCTCCAAGTTTCGCCCAAAGGTTCACATATCAGAGTCCACTGATCAATCTAAACCTTCTTCTGTGGTGAAGAGTCAACCTAACCCTTTTTGAAAGATTCCAAAATTACTTCGATACTCAAGTATTACCAACAATACTTGAGTGTTGTCAATTTCTAAAAGCTAACACTTCCATTTATACTCAAGTGCACTTGAGAGTATGCTCATTTAAGGTTGATACTCGAGTATTAGTTGCCATACTCGAGTATTGTGATGAATACTCTTCTCTGTACTTGAGTGCGCTTGAAATTATTGTGTAAAAACTATATTATGAAGCTGATACTCAATTATTGTGATGAATACTCTTATCCATACTCAAGTATGCTTAAAAGTATTGTGTAAAAACTCCATTTTGAGCTCAATACTCAAGTATTGAAGCTTGTACTCGAATATTGCTCATGACTTGAATTTGCATCAGCACAGGTTCTAGATTTCAGCACAAAGCTCAAGTTGCAACGGCCATAACACTCTCAATTCAATTCCAAGCTTCACAAATAATATATCTCTAGAAAACCCTTTGAGTCTAATTTCATATGCAAGAACAATCATTTCAAAATATGCGGTCTTCAGAAAGTTATAATAGCCACAGTGAACAAAGACAAGTGATAAAGCGTTCAATCTGACCACCATATTGAGAAATCATATCTCCTTCATATAAAATGCTTTGATGTTGTTCTTGGTGTTTATGAACCGCACTTTGAGTCTCGTTTCATATAAAGCTAGTTTCACATTAATCGAACATGTGGTTTGGAATATATTGTCAAATTACTGAATACATATCGAGCTAGAAATGAAGTAGAACTGAAAAAGGATGTCGAAATTCGAGTACTGATCCTAATACTCGAGTATTAGCTAAAAAATTTCAATACTTGAATTTGTATTCAAGTGTTGCTTCAGGAAACTCTAAAAACTCATCATACTTGAGTGTTTGAGGCTACTCTCGAGTATTGTCTTCAAGAGTTAGTTTTGAGCATCCAAATGAAGCTTAGATAAAGGGTAACTCAATGTATAATGATATAACATCTATTTGAAACAATTTAACCTTCAAATTGAGTTATTTAACCACATCATCCTCCAATTTCAAATCTAAAAACTGGAATCTTTATGTTCCCATTTTATTTTGCAAGTTCTTTCTTCAATTTATCTCATTCTTGTTGATCATCCTCTATAATTCAACTTGGCTACTTCTTTCCTTTCTTTGACCAAACTACATAAAAAATACATATTAAATATTGTAGTTAGTCAATATATATTATATAAACTTTTTACTCTTTTATATTTGACATCATCAAAACTAACTATATTTAACATAAGTAATATCTTATATTTATAGGCATAACTTTATAATATCAGGATAAGTCAATCCCATAATAACATGAGATAATAAAAGCAATCATAAAAAATTCCTAAGATGTTATAGGCTTTACAATGTAACTCTTGAGATTTTATTTTCCCGCAAAAGCTCGAGATGATGTTACAAGCATAAAAACAATGAACAATTAGACAGTAGAACAAATGGCCTCTAGCATCTTCATATCCAGTAATGGGAAAGCGGGTCAACCCGCGGGTTGCAGGCCGGCTTGCCTAAACCTGCAAGTTGGGCAAGACAGGCTAAAAGAGCCCCCCAATAGGCTAGCATTTTGCCAACCCAAGCCCGCCACGGCGGGTTGGCGGGCGCGTGAAAAAAATATTTAATAAAAAATAAAATAAAATATAACTAAAACTTTTTTCACTATACAATATTATTTTATTTTGGTTTAAAAAATAATATTATATCACTACATCTTCTTATAATTTAAAAATATATAAGCATTAATATTTTATTGTAATTTTAAATATAGTATTATAGATAGTTGACATAAAAAAAATAAAATAGTTATTGTACTTTTGAATGTATTAAGTGTTGTTTATCCTAAAAAATACAATTTAATGTTAATTTTTTTTCTAAAAAAATATTGAGATGAAAAAATGTAAAAAAAAACATATATCATATTATTTTATTTTTAAAAAAGGGTTAGGTGAGCTGGCCTGCCAACCCACGGGTTGGGCAAGGCGAGCTAACGGGTTGGGCCCATGTGCGTATTCTTATTACTATTCATATCAATATTAGTTAATAATTCCAAATCAATAAGTTGGCAAAAAAAAATTCCTAATCAATAATTAAAAAAATGAAAGAGAATATATATATTTGGGCCCGAAAGAGAAGATATTTATAAAAGAAATAAAGAAGGCAACAGTTTAACAGCGGCAGACACTGATGCTAGGTTTAAAAAGTCAAACAATGAGGTTGAGAAAAGTTGGAAATGCCCGTCATCACATGATGAAGATAAGAAAATAAAAATGAAATGACCCATGGAAAGCTAAGAAAAGTTGGAGATGTTGCTGATATGATTTAACAAAATAATGATGAAATGACCAGGGAAGGACACTCGTCAATTCATGAATAAACTCGCAATTCTATGGATATAGTTTCAACTAAATCAAGTTTAAGACCTGACTATGCATTCCCCTTGCTAAGAGTAAACTAAAAACTTGCAAATAAAAAGTAAAAAGTAGATGTGCAAATTTAGCAATAAAATTATTGGTTAAGAACATTTAGCACAATTAACTTTTAAATGGTATAAATTTAGCAATAATCAATTAATAAAACACAAATTTAACAATAATCAATTAATAAGGGTATAAATTTAAAAACTCAGTTAACTCTTTCTAAACTCCGTTAACCAGTTGACGCATTTTTCTATTTTAAGGGTCTAAGGATTCATTTTGGAATCATTTATATAATCAAAGCTACTCTTTTTGTTCAACTTCCTTCATGAAAGTTTTGCTAAATAATTTTATATTTCTAATAGTAATAAAAAAATACTTCTTTTTTTCTCAACTTTTTTTTAGAATAAAAGAAAAAAGGTTTAGCAAAAAGGATTAAGAAAGGGAGGGGAAAAAGTTGAGAAAAAAGAAATAGTTTTTTATTACCATTAGAGAAAAAAAATTATTTAGAACAACTTTCATAAAAGAAGTTAAGCAAAACGAGCAATTTTAATTATTTAAATGATCCTAAAATGAAGTATCAGACTCTAAAAATAGTAAAATATGTTAACTGGTTAATGGAATTAAGGGAGAGTTAACGGTGTTGCTAAATTTGCACCCTTATTAATTGATTGTTGCTAAATTTGCATTTTATTAATTGATTATTGCTAAATTTGCACCATTCAAAAATTAATTATGCTGGGTGCTCCTATCCAATAACTTCATTGCTAAATTTACACCTTTACCCAAACTAAAAACTAGCAAGTATGATCACAAAATTGTCATTTTGTGCGGGTCCAATTGAAATTTTAATAACATTAGGTAAATAAGAAAAATGTTATGTTATGAATATCTCATACACCAACTACCCATATACAGGGTTATACTAGTGAAACTCACTTTCCTCCTCGTTTCCTTTTGTTCTTTCAATCCTATTATAAACACCTCGCAATGCAAGCATTCCACAATGTTATGACATTCGTTTCATATAGAAATGCCCTTATTGAATATCCAACTAAACTTGGTACGAAGTGGTTCTATCTTATTGGACCTTTCTAGGATCTTCCTCATCCTTGGTGCTAGTCCACACACAAAATCCTGTGCACGCTTTCCTTCATCACACGTTAGGCCCTCCAACTTCTCTAATCTCCATCGTTCAATTAAGAACTCCACAATGCCTATGTAGTCATTGGAACTGTATACTCCTAGCTGTTGAGCCACTTGGGAGAAATGATCAAACAATTGTGGATCTTGTCCATCGTACATTAGATGAGCTGGCATCTTGATTCCCTTGTGCATCAAATCTCCAATAGCTATCATTGCTCCGTTCGGGTCCACTTCTAAAAGCTTCTCTACAATCCTTGTGTAAGCATTCTCATGGCGTTTTTCATCAGCAGCGATTGTGGCACATATGCGTGCAAGCACTATATTACCACCATCCTTAGCTAAACGAGCTTGTTGCCATGTGTTATAGCAGTGGCTCGCTCTTGGAATGAAGTGTATACAAACCCTAAATAAGGGGTAGTCTCAAATCCTAGATCCTACGATGATCTCAATCATTAATAACAATAACTATTAATAACAATAACTATGAATGCAATAATATGTTTTGCAGTTCAAATAGAAATTAAAATACATGTGCGTCCCACAAAAAATATCATAAAGAAATAGGACGTGCCTAAAATTAGGAAAAGTATTCGGTCATGAGACTCATGATGGATTCATAGCTCACTATTTGAGATCAGCAACTGATTATGGATGAATATCAGTACATTTAAATTTACATTTATGAAGTTTGTTAGAAAAACAATTTCATGACTTCTCCATATAATATTTTAGAATATTTTCTAGCATCTTTAGAGAATCTTTAGTTAACATAGCTTTTAATTACTTTCATACTAATTGAGATTAAATAGAAAAAATGGAAGAATTAAATCCTTTGTGTGTGAGATAAAAACATATTTGAGAGAAGTACTCACTGTGCCATTTCCGATCAAGAATTGAATGGTCTTCTCGATCATCAGCATGTCAACTCTACCAGACAAATAGAGATAAGTTCTAAGCAAATCACCATGTCTATTCTCCTCGG
>QFDD01007160.1:0-14699 GCA_006871305.1 Vachellia collinsii
AGTGAGAAGATATATATAAATATATATAGACACTGACCTTAAGAGCTGTGTACTGGGTGGAAACTGAAAAGAAGGCATTACGACAAGTGTGGCGTGGGCATAGATAATAATAGATATTACTGATAATACCGTAAGAGCCCATAACATTTCAGGGCTTGCTTCAAATGGTGAAGAAACTGATAATAGCACTCCAACGATAGCAAATAGTATTGAGATGAAAAACCGAAAAGTTGCATGTTGATTACGAATAAACCTGCAAATTATAGTATCAAATTAGTTACTTGTTAGGAACTTATTCCTCAACAAATTAGTTAATTAACAGAAGTTGTAATGTAAACTAACAGAAGAGTAATGTTGGCTGACCTTAAGGCGTTGAGGAGAGCAGTGCTTGATGCAGAAGAAGGCATATTGAGACTTTGAGCTATCTGATTTGGTATTGCACTGATGAGTTACGTTGGGAGATTAAGTGATAGTTTGGAAGTATATAATGGCTTTAAGGCATAATTAAACATTGTTACGTGAACCCTATCATATAAAAGTAATTAATTTAGAATGAGTCAAAGCTAAGAGGATCGCGGTGGCTATCTGATCCTTGGTCGTCTCTTAATTTTATGAATATGTTATGCAGTAGTGCTTCTGTGGATCAGCTTATTTATGGTAAGTTCTTCCATTTTCTTTTTCCAACCTCTCTGCATGGACGTTGGACTTTTATTGCAGCATCGATAAATGAGCGTATATATATACTTTTTTAAGGGAGTCAGTAGAGTAGCGGACTATGAAACTTGAAAGATAGCAGTACTCTTGTCCCTATTTAAAAGAGAGAAATCAGAGAGAGACTGGCACTTTGAATAGCATTACATTTTCTGCTTCAGTGCGGTAGGCCCTCAAGCGATGTACCGAAGGAAATTTGACGTAAAAGGTTCAAGTTCGAATGCAAGACTTCCAAAGTCAGAAGCCATCCACCTAAAACCAGAATATCCATTTTTCCTATTTACATTCTTTCTTAGAATATTCCAAGCTTGCTGTTATCGTTCTTGCTATAAGTTCAATTTTACCAAACTGTATATATAAAATAAATATGGAAGTTACCCATGGTAAATATGTTAGGTGGCCTCATCTTTAAAGAGAACACAATTTTAAATTTTGAAAGGAAAATTTATTAATAGAGACAAAATGCTTTTACGTTTTAAGTTTCAAATTGGATTGTCTCAATCATAAAATGGCTCAAAAACGCTTTTAGTAACTCAAAAAAAAAACAAGAAGAAGAAGAAGAAGTTAAGACATTTAAATTGATTGTGTTTTTCAAATTTATCTTTATTTAATGAGTATTGAAAAAAGATGTTATACATTTTCCATCACATATTTCTTTCTTTCAATAAAGGTAAATTAGGAAAAATCATTAATAACTTTTAGGGTAAATTTAAATTTAGAATAAAATTTTTGATCAATTGAACTTATAATAATAAGCATAATAGTGGTACATGCATTTCTCGACAGTTGGTCATGGTTATTTATGAGCTAGCTCTAGCTTTAACTTTTTTTAAAAAAAAATCATAGGAAAATTAACTTTTTATTTAATAAATTAAAACTCGGCTTCAAATACATAAAGATAAAAGCTGATGTGCAAGTTCTCATTTTTAATGAAGTCCCTCGAGCTGTTTTCTTTTTTATTAGATGCTTAATGTCTCAATTGTTTCATCCTTTGATCCTTCTCACCTCTTGTCTTTTACGAAATATAAGTTGTGCTTCTTCCCACCTAAGATTCCTCTCGATCTCTCTCCCCAGTACCCACTCCTTCCATCCATCCTTCCTTTTTTTTGGAAACATTAATTTAATCGGTGAATCGAATATGGGTTGAATCCATTGGTTTCGTGAATCCGCTCGAATGATGCGATTCGTTTTCATTGGGCCGTAAGTTGTCACACCCCTCTTTATGTATCCCAGTCCAACCTAAACCATTTAAGCAATAGGCGTAACAATTCTAAGCTTCTGAATCTTATTTTAATAAAACAGCATTTTTCCTAATTTTTTTGTAGATAGATTTTTCTGAAAAATTTTGAACTTTTTAAAATAACTTGTACATAAAGCCGTTTTCCAATTAAATCCAAACTGACAGATTTGATCCTAGGTCATTATTCTATATTTGTAGTTTGAAAGCAGTTCTTCTTTCAAAAACTATTATTTATGTTCATCTACTCATGATAACTCATTTACTTTTATGCGTTATCCGATGAAAGTAACATTTACCTTTGTCACACCCCTTTTATTTAACTCAACCAAATCTAGACATCTTAATTATTAGGTGCAACTATTCTAAGCGAGTGAATCTTATTTTTATAAAATAGTCTTTTTTTTTAATTTCTTTAGATTGGGCATTTTCTGAAAAATTTTGAACTTTTTAAAATAATTTATATATAAAGTTGTTTTTCCAATTAAATCCAAAGTTCTAGATTTGATCCTAGGTCATTACACTTTATTTGCAGTTTGAAAACAATTTTTCTTTTAAAAACCGTTTTCTAAGTTCATCTACTCACGATAACTCATTTGCTTCTACTGGTTATCCATTTGGAATATCATTTACCTGTATCTTATGGAGAGATGTTTTCCTCACATATACTTTCTGTCTCATATTACTGTATACATAATTTATAAAATTATATATTCATACCCACCTAAGCTGCCTAGGTTTATATTAAAATAAAAGCTCAAACTTCTAATTAAACCATATTATATGTAAAGGGATTCTTCCATCTTCATTCTATGCTTCCTTTGTCACCATTTCATTACCTTTTGAGCTACCCGCCTTTGCTATATTTTGTTAAAAGGGAGGGTGAGATTCGAAAATTTTTATATACACAACAATTTCTATATACCCGCCTTTGCATATCATATGACCATGTGCAATAATAAATTGCATAACACGCAATTACGTACTCTCACGTAAGTAACGTTCAATCACTGAGTATCCAAATAACTATTCTTTCTTAGAACTGACTATTTTGCAAAGTTTGCAAGCTAATATACGTACTCTTTTACACGACTACCGCTTTGTTAAGAGTATACAATCTTTTTTTCAACAGAACTGATTGATCCACGTATCACAGCACACATAACACACATGGTACAATTAAGCATGTAGAATTAAATACATCATAATAAGATAAAAATGGTTTCTATCTGTCTCTCTTTGTTTACCTTTACCTTTATCGGTATTCCCATTTTTGGTCCTCCTCGGAGTTATCAAGTAGATATCAAATCTTGAAAACATACATGTATAATATTACGTTAATTATACACTTATCAAGCTTTATTGAACTCCTTTTTATCTCATATTCCCATTTACACACCTTTGCTTTATTAAATTCTCTTTTCTTAGAGTTTAAATTTTTCAATAAATTTGAAAAATCACAACTTATTCCATAAAATTTCAAATATAATGATTCAAAATTCTTTGTGAAGCTCTCTCTATACACTTTCAGTGAACATTATCTTTAACTAAATATAGTGCATCAATATTCTCAAATAAATGATCAAAAATTGCTGCTTGATAAGCGACTTTTTTTTTCAAATTTTCCATATTTCAGAACTAAATTTGTTGGTTCATAACTTGCAACCTATTTATCCAAATTATGCATTCTATTCCTTATTTTAAAGTTTATTATGAGTACAATTTACTTACCAAATTTCATGGGCAAATGAGATCTTTTAGTCACTTTAAAATCCACCTAAATACAGCTGCTCATATTTCAATATCACACTTTGTTTCACCAGTATGTGTGTGTGTTCTATATATATATATATATAAACATTTCCCTAAAGCTCATTTCCAGGCAATAACGTACCCTTTCAACTTCCATCGTCTTAGGCATGCTTATATATACTCAAAACCTTAACCAAATAAATCCTCATTTCTAGTTTATATAGTGTTAGTGTTCGTGAGTGTATATGCATATATGTTTATGTACATGGGGGAAACACTTAGGATTATTATTTAATTAAAATTTAATCACTCAAAAAGTTGAAAAATAGCAATTGTTAAATCTGTTTTTTTTAAAAATCATTATAAAATAATTAACCAATCAAATCAAAAATTCAAATAGTTTAAAATTATCTATTAAAATTCCTCTCCATTACTATGATATTATATTGTTAAAACTCAAAACTTAAAATATTAAATTTAAAAATGTTCTCTGATCAAAATAAAATCATTATTATTAAAAAAATAAAAATATATAAAACAAATTTTATTAATGAAGTTTATTGAAGAGAAGAAATTTTGATTAGGAACCTGAGATGCATCATTCCTTCTCTGTTATGGATGCAAACTGCGAGAGAGGAAAGAGAGGCTTGGGGGTATTTAATTTATAACCCTCCCACACACACACTTCCCCACATTTCTCTCTCCTTCTCTCTCCTCCTTTCCTCCCCTTTCTTCTCCTTTTTCCTTCTTTTCCTCTTCTTGGTCGGCCGTCACCGCCCCTCCACTATATCCCCCTTTTTTAATATTATTATATTATTTATTATTTTTTAAACACTATTCACCCGTGACTTCTCTCTCTCTCTCTCTGTTTTTTTTTTTGGATAACAAGACAAGCAAAGTTTGATAGCAGACTATTACAAAAGAGTAGGATCAAGGATGAGACTCCCCATCCCCACTATCATGTCTCTATGCAAAGAATCTAAGCAGAAAATAGGTGGTTCATGCAAATAACTAAAACCTGGATTTATCCTATGCCCATTCTTAGCAAGTTTGTCCGCACAATCAAGTGCTTCCCTATGGCAGAAAATAAGCTCCACATCCCAGCTTATTGAAAGAAGATCTCTAATATTCCTAATCTCTTGCTGAAGAGGGTGAGATGAAATACACTCAAAGAAATGATTTGTATCGACTGAAGAGAATCCGTGTAGAGTTTGATTTTAGAAAAACCCCTATCACAGCATACCATCAAACCCGTCAAAATGGCGTATATCTCCGTCTCAGTAGATGATGCAAAGCCTATATTCCTTTGAAAATCCCCCTGCCAGATTCCCTGTTCATCCCGCAAAACCCCTCCATAGGAAGCATGTTCTTGGCTAGTAACAGAGCCATCCACATCCACCCGTATCGAGCTTGATGGGGAAAGCTCCACTTGGAGCTCACTCGGTCAGGTATCTGATACATTGAGTGCTTGAATCGACCATTTTCTACTCCCTCCATGAGATGATAGAAGCACTTGGACACAATCTCCTTTGGTTGCATCGTGCTTTCTCTAAAGGCTCTACGGCATCGATTTTTCCAGATCATCCAGCATGCTACTCCAAATGTTCTGCTCCAAGACCATCGTGACATCATCCTAGCTTGAGGACTATTGCTCAGGTTCCAGCTAATCCAATCCTGTAAATCACTAGAGAAGAAAGTATTTATATATAATGGGTTAATTAAACACACCCATACATCTCTGGCACTCTCACAGTCTCTTAATGAATGAAGAATAGTCTCCTCACAATCACACTCATAAGGATAAACAAGACAGTTAGTTATGTTTCGCTTTGCTCTGAGGGAGTTTGTTGGAAGCCTTTCATGGATAACTTGCCACATAAAATATTTAGCTCTTTCAGGGATCTCCCAATGCCAGATTTCCGTCCATCCCGGTCTTGGATTCTGAATTTGTTGGGTGTATATCATCTTATACGTTGCTTTAATGTTAAAGTTCCCATCATTTGAGTTTCTCCAGTAGAAAACATCATAGTTTGTACCCCTTGGCGGCTGAACCATTTTTATACATGGGATTACCGAAGGAGGAAGAAACAAATTCCATTTGTCCAAGTCCCAATCTCCAGATGGCGTTACAAATTGCCTAACGGTGGACTCTAAATTAAGGAAATGGAAGTTCTTGTTCACATATTCCCGAAGGGGTCTATCAAGAGGAGTCCACAACTCATCCCACACCTTGGTATTACTTCCATTATGAATTTTGCTCCCCACTCCTTTGAAAAAACTTTCCCAAACAGCCGTGATTGCTTGCCAAGTAACCGATTGGTTCCTGTACTTGCTCACAACTGGAATCTTCCCATTCCCACATTTATATTTGCATTTCAGACATTGAACCCAAAGAGCCTCCGGTTTAGTAAGTAAACCCCAACAGAGTTTAAAAATGAAAGCCTTATTCTGGCAAAGGAGGTCTTTAATGCCCAACCCTCCATTTTCATTACTTGCTTTCATGGTTTCCCATGCAATCAGATGCATTTTCCTCATTTCAGAGTGTTGGTTCCAGAAGAAATCTCTGCTCATTTTCTCAACTTCTTTTAGGACACCTTTGGGGAGTAACATGGCCTACATCTGATAGAAAGGTAGAGATGTAAGCATTGACTTAATGAGGACTGTCTTCCCCGCCATAATTAGAAAGCGCCATTTCCAACTTGCAAGCTTCTTATTAACCTTTTGAATTAGGGGGGCAAAGGTGCTTTTCACCATCCTTCTATGAAATAAGGGCTCACCAAGATATTTCCCAAGATCTGAAGTCAGATCAATCCCCAAATCTTGGCTAAGTTATGATGCATAAGCCAAGGGAATGTTACGAGATACAAACATCTTTGATTTCTGTAGGTTTATCCTATGCCTAGAAACCCTGCAAAAGAATTGCATAATCCCTTTTATCTCCTCCATTTGATCATGAGAGGCTTCGCAAAAAAGGACAAGGTCATCTGCAAAGATCAAGTTAGAAATGCAAGGTCCCCTGTTGCTTAACATAATGGGTTTCCATCTATTTTGTTGCACCTTCTGATGAATCAGTTGTCCCAACCTCTCCATACATAGCACAAAAAGGTAGGGGCTAAGAGGATCTCCTTGTCTTACTCCTCTAGGTGGAACAAAAGCTTCTGTTGGAGTTCCATTCCATAAGACTCGCATTGATGTGGAGGAAACACATTTCATCATAAGGATAAGGTCCATTTTTGCCCCGGAAATTTTCACCTAGGAGCACTGGGTATCCGGAAGTTTTTTAAGGGCTAGTTTTGACCCGGAAGTGTGAAAAAAGTAGCAAAATCACCCCATCCATTAGAAGAGTTAATTTTGACTGTTAATTCTCCTCTTTTGACCTCTTGTGCTGATATGGCTGCCTCACTCATGCCCAGTCAGCCGTTATATTCTTTCTTACCAACGGAACACTTCCTCCTTTCAGCGCAAGTAGATTTCTCATAGCAGAGGGCAAAATCAGCTGAGTCATATCTTCTTTCAAAGGAAACAAGAACTCCTTCTTGAAATCATGCGCCCTGTTTTTTGTTCCCCGTAGAGCCTAACAAACCATTACATGCAACCAACAATTTCAACTTAAAACAACCTTTAACACCAGCATTCCACTTTAAACGAATAAATCCTCATTCTTTTGGCCAGGGTACTATTCATGCCTTATGGGTCTTTTGGAACCATTAAAAAAACTCACATGCAAGAAGAAGAAATTGGGGAGAATCAGCGAAGAAAGCCATAGAAAGAGATAGGCTTATCAGCACTATTGAGATGAGTGAGAGGTGTGGAGGTTATTGTTTTGCTCGGTGGTGTGTCCGGCAAGGAAAAGGCTTTGAGTGGAGGAGGAAGTGGTCTGATAGCAAGGAAGAAGACGAAGGTTGACTGGGCATCGCTGATATAGCCACATCAGCACAGGTGAGTCAAAAAAGGAGAATTAACAGTCAAAATTAACCAATCTAACAGAAAGGGCGATTTTGCTATCTTTTTTACACTTCCGGGGTAAAATTGGTCCTTAAAAAACTTCCAAGTACCCAATGCTCCTAAGTAAAAACTTCCAGGGTGAAAATGGACCTTATCCCTTCATCATAAGACAAACAAAGTCTTCTCTCAACCCAAGGCTTGACAAAGTGAATTTTAAGAATTTCCAATCAAGTCTATCATACGTTTTTTCCCTATCCACTTTCACCGCTATGCATCCTGTACCTCCCCTCATAGTTCTCATAGAGTGAATAGCTTCCTGTGCTATAATAACATTGTCACAGCTTTGCCTTCCTTTGATAAAGCTACATTGGTTTGGCATTATAAGGTAATCCATCATACTTTTGAGTCTGTTTGCAAGCATCTTACTAATGATTTTATACATAACATTGCAGAGAGAAATAGGACGGAATTCTTTCAACTTAGTCGGATGATCCACTTTTGGAATCAGAACAATATCAATTTGGTTAATTTCCCTCAAATTTGAAGGATTTTCTGTGATCCGACACTTTCCGACATACATGACTTCTCTCTTTACTCTTTGTTTTTTTTAAAAATTAACTATTCATACGTGATCCGACACTTTCCCTTTTTCCAATAAATCTAAAATGCTATAAGATATGTCAATTATTAACTTTTCCTTGGATTTAACTATCAATAAGTAGAATAATTCTTTTGATAAACTTTTAAGCAATTTACTTATTTTTCTCAATTTTGTTAAAAACAAAATAATTTCTTACAATAATTTTTGATCTAAAAATTTATTTATATTTATCCAAAATTTTATAATTGACTTTCCAAATTATAAATTACATATTATATCATATTGATCAAATTTTGAGACATTACATATGTCAAATAGGCTCATTGGTTCATCATACATTTTGCCCAAAATTAATTGGAAAAATCGCATATGAGCCCCATGAAAGGTAGGAAATAACAAAAAAAATCTATGAAAATATGGACACTAATTAAGAGAAAATTATGGAATATGAGATCCATAATAGAGGGCATTTGGAATATTATTATTGGGTAAAGTATGGATGATCTGGCACTCTAGGAGCATGTAAATATTTTTTATTAGAGAAAATTAATTTTTAGTCCTTTTTAATCTTTTAATTTTTCAACTGTTAACCCATTTATAATTTAGTCATTCATGTATAACTCGGTGCAACTAGTTTTCTTAATTTTTGACTTGGATAAAGGCCGGTTCTTCTTTTCTTACTTTTTTTAGAAGATGATCCTTACCCACCCATCATCTCATCATTGAGTCATCTTACATGCTAAAAATAAGTGCTGATGTGGCTGCCAATTCACCAGTATCAATCGTCAACCTCCCACCATCTCCGGGAACCAGTTTCAGTGCTAAGCAAAAAGCTTAGCTTATCCTACTAATATGATCTGAACCGTTCAGATCTGATCTGGAGTGTCCAGATTTGATTTTATAAAAATCTATTTTTTTCTAAAAAAAATTATTCCAATAGATGCAGAATAAAAAATAAAAGCAATCTCTTAATTACTATCTTTTAAAAAAATAATTTTTTTACTTACAAAATTATTATTTTATAAAAAAATCAAATCTGGACCGTTCAAATCCAGATCTAGACGATTCAGATCAGATTAGTAAGGTGAGCTAAGCTTAAAGCTTAGCACTGAAACTGGTTCCCATCTCCACGAGAAACCTCCCTCCGTCTTTCACTCCTTCTTCAACGTTTGCTCCTGCACCTGTACAATATTTGCTACTACATTCTGTGTGTGTGTACGGCCAGCTCGAGCTTGGTGGCTCTGGCTTAATACCTTACACAAAAGGCTCCAAAACATCAAGCTTCGTCGTTGGAAATTGCTCCGTAGAACTCTCTTCCGAGCTACTAAGCTGCAATGTTTTGGATTTTCTCAGAGACTTCGTCATCAATCACTTCCATGACTCTTAAGTCATCTTCATCTTCTTCGAATGGCATGTCCAATTCCTTCACAGCTTGCCTAATTAATCAGATTCACGGTCATTTCTTCATCGAACCATTAACTAGTTGTTTGCTTATCTATTGGGCAAAATGGAATTGATGAACCTGCTAAAGGTTTTTGTTCGAGTGCCTTTGGGGAATCTGAGACAGAGGAGGAGGCATTAATGAGTTACATCCTTACAAGCATTGGTTTTGGAGAGAATCAGCAGATTATGCATCTCGAAACTGATACATACGCAATCAATAAAGCTCAACAAAGAAGAGTTCAACTAATGGACATAAAGCGTTGATTTCCTTTTATTTCTTGATTCCTCTTGTATTGTTCTCATTGTGCCCAGAGCAATTCAAGAGGCTTATGCGTAAGTGAATGTTTTGGCTTGCATAAAAAGTGAAAAGTGAAAGAAAACAAAAATGGAAGCAAATTGTGCAGATGATTAATCTTGCTGACACTCACATAGTGTCATATTAGTGTAACCTTCCCTCCAATCGAAGGTAAGTTTTGGAAGTGACTTTCTGCGTGAATTTGGTGTTTCCAGGCCTGTTGGCCTTCTTTTCTCAAGAGAGAGAGCAGTAGATGAGAATCTTGGCAGGCAGGTGTTGGGAAGAAGCCCATAATTATCTGGACTTAGTCTTTTGTCATCTCCAGTTCCGTCTACATGACTAATAGATACCTCCCCTGCTGAAACAGATGCTGTCTGAGCTTGACCACCGTCCGATCTGTGTTTAATTGTGGGCTGTAATATGTGATCGGTGTTTAATTTTCCGGAGACTGGAACAGGTAAGAAACTCCATGCGAGCTATGAGGGTTACTGGTTAGGAGAAAACGTTGAAAAAGAATGAGTGAGAGAGGATGAGTCGGAAGTTTCTTGCAGAGACGGAGGGAGGTTTATTGAGGAGATGGAGGGAGGTTACAAATGTCCATGAGAGACGTAAAACAAAATACAGGAAAAATTTGTAGTGCTGTACCTTACTAGGGACAAAAGTAAGGAATGCCTGGTGAACAGCTGGTTTCAAGGCAAGAATCTGCAACGATAAGAATGCAAAATGAATAAATAAGGAAATAAGGAAGTTCATCTATCAAGTAAACATTCAAAGAAAGTAATTCTTAGATATAACACATGCAAGAGCTGTAAGCTGTAGCTTAGAATATTATTGGTCAAGAAGAACTGATAAGCCAGACAAACAGTGAACAAGTAAGACGTTAATAATGTGTTAAGTGAATAAACTCACTTTCCAAACAACAGAGTTGGCAGCCACGTTAGCATTTGTTTTTAGTGATGAGATGGGTGGGTAAGGATCATTTTCTTAAAAAAGTAAAATGATAAGGACTGAACAAGAGTTCAAAGACTGAATCGCACTAAATCATATATAAAGAATTGTGTTACAAGTGAGTTAAAAATTACCGAATTAAAAGATTAATTTTTCCTTCAAATTATTTTCTTCGTAACTAATGAGACAGCTATTTTAATTTCATCACCATCGCATCACACCCCATCACACCATGTCACTTCTCTTTTATCAATTATGAATATAACCATAATCATTTTTTCAGGTTAATTTACTTTTGGCAAAAAAAAAAAAAAAGGCAGGTTAATTTACTGTAACCCAAAATAAAACTCGACTTGTTCGTTGGTTCGCTCTATGTGGTTAACAAATTGAATCTCTCCCTCCGTCACCAACCATCCAACCAACCAATCAACGATGCTAATTTGTTTTAGTTGATTGTCGATCTTCTTCATTTTTATTCCACACATCAACTTTCAATTAATATTTCCATTTCACAATATCACCTGAAAATACAGATGATGACTTCCCACATTCCCACGCTAATTTGATTTTCAATATGACTAAATTATCATTAACTGTTTTTTATAACTAAATTGTCATTAACTATTTTTTTTATCTTTCATAAAAAAATGTAAAACATTGATCGAATTAGTAAGGAAACTTAAACTAGAGATACGTTGGCTGTAATATTAAAAAGAACAAAGGTGTTAGATTATCATTTCGTCAAGTATGATCAGCTCGAAATTCAAATATTTCTAATCGATGAAAAATAACTTCAATAAATATATTTATTTTGGGACATAAAGAAGACCAGTAAGACATTTTTAAGTAGATTTATAACGGCAAATTTCTGAAAAAAAAAAATCAAATTATTGTCAGAAGGTGACTAAGCACCCTAGGCTACGTCACTACAAAAAAAAGGGACATTTGTAGTGATTTCAAAAACCGCAACAAACTCTATAATTTGTAGCGGTTGTAAACTAATTTACCGTGGAAACTAAGCTTTTGCCACGCTGGCTATTTAGTAACGGTTTAAAACCGTGACAAAATGTGGCGCGAATGACCTGCCAAAATTGCAGCGTAAATTTGTAGCGGTTTTTTTTGAAAAAAAGAGCGGCAAAATACGAAGGGTCACAACTTTGTAACGGTTTTGTAAACCGCTACAAAATAAACCGATGCAAAATTGAATCATCACGGATTTTCCTCCCATTTAGCAGCGGTTTTTGTAAAACGGCTACTAATTTGCCTGTTTTTCGAGAAGTGATCTTATTTTGCAGCGGTTTGAGCAGAACCGCTGCTAAGTTGTAGCGGTTTTACACAAACCGTTGCTAACTCCTCGCCCTATATATTCAACTTCCATTGTCTCAAAAAGGTCATATCGAAAGAGTTTTAAAAAGTAAAATAGAGAGAGATCAGTCTATTATTGAGCTAAAAAAGGTATAAATTTAGTTTTTATTTTATATTTTGTTTTTTTAATTTATTTAAATTATTTTTTATGTTTTAATTTTTAACTTTATTTTAATGTTTTTTTTATTTTATTATAGATGTCTAGTCCCGATCCTACACGTAGATCCGGTAAGGTGCCTATGATCCCACATGAGGACATCCCAGAACGAAGTGGCGCTGAGGCCAATCTTGAGGAGCGGGAGTTTTCGGATGCTAGTGGCGCTGAGGTCAATCCTGACAATACATATCTCAGTGTCGACGATTTTGATCTTCCAGATTTCTCAATCGAGATGGCTGAGAACTTCGAGGATGAGGATATCGCCAGGGAAGAGGGATTCCTACGGCCTTCTGCTTCACGGTCCACTGGCTTTGAAGTGGACATTCAGGGTGAGTAGTTTAGATTTATATTTTGTATTCAAATTGATGAATTAATTTAATTTATAATGTTAATGTTGGAATGAAATGTGCAGATCCGACAGGGCGCTGCAGAAGAGGAAACTAGCATTGAGGGATGTTTCTCAGCTCGATGCTGGCCACCGGATAGTGGTACCATGGAATGAGTTGACACGGCAACCGATTGGGAAGGCCGGTTAGCTTTACCATCGCTACCTGCCAGTTTGATATCAGTGCCGAGACGTGGAAGAGGATGCGGAAAGAAGACAAAGATTGGGTTTGGGAGAATAAAGTTAAGGTATAATTTTAATATATTTCTTTAAATTAAGTTATTATTTTATTTTGAAATACTGACTAACTTTGATCTGTTTTTTTTGCAGAATAAATTTGTTGTGCGGGATGCGCACAAGGACTATTCCATCTCGAAGATGGGAGGAGGGTGGAAGAACAGGTGAAATCACCTGTACCACTCGAAGAACCGGGAAGGCACGCGGACTATGCAGGAAGTGGCAGAAGATATGCCTGACCCGGTCCAGCTCGAAAGCTGGGCAAGATTTGTCCGGTGGAGGAGGTCATTGGGCAGTATGCCTATCTCCAGGCAAGCTGCACAGAGCTGCGCCCGCCAGACGATCCACCATACTACAGGATTGAAGCCATTCTCCTACACTTATGCTGAGATGGTAAATCTAAAATTAATTTATCTTACTTGTTTTTAAATTGTTATTAAAATTCTTATATTATATTTATTTAAGATGACGCAGCGAGGAGGAAGGGTCGGAGGGCCACATACGGAGATATGTATGTGGCCACCCACAGGCACAATGACGGGATTCCATTATCTGAGGAGACTGAGCAGATTATTGTAAGTATATTTTGTATTTTGTATAAATATTTAATATTTATTGTATTTTGTATAATTATTTAATATCATTTTTCTATTTCAAGAGTGTATTCAGCGAATTGACGCTGAGCTCAGGGAGTCCCAAGGGTCAGCCTTAGACCCCACTCTCTCACTGAAGACGGCAATGGAAGGGCGTGATCGGCACCCCCGACGACTTCCACGATCCGGGTTTGGGACGATGAGGACCAGAGTCTTCGGGAGTAGCAGATATGAAGCTGGGACTTCATCTTCTGCTGTTGTGTCCCAGGCGACCACATCGAGACCTAAGAGGCACGGTGATTCTGATGTGGACTGAGAGTCTCTACGCGCTGAGCTTAGAGAGGAGGTCCTAGAGCAGGTCGATGCTCGAGTGGACGCCTAGGTCCAGGCATGGGTCGAAGCCCAGGTGCAGGCCCAGGTCGAGGCCCATGTTCAGACCCAGGCGTAGATACAGGCGCAGATGCAGGTGCAGATGGAGATGTGGAGGCAGGTTGCCAACTCCCTGCTCCAGATGGCATTTCAGCAGGTTCAGCCTGGCGTCGCTCCTCCGCAGCTCCCGCCGATGGTCATACCGAACATCTTCGCGCCACCACCAGCTCAACCTGATCCCCAGCCTTCTAGGACAGATGATCGTCCAAAGGGTCAACATGACCCACTGCCCCCTTAGCCGGACTCCTGAGTTTTTTTTTAGTTTACTTGTACAGATTGTAAAAATTTTAAAACTGTTATTAGTTAAATTTAAAAATTTCTTTTAAAATTGTTATTATTTAAATTTAAGAATTAAAAAATTTAAAATTTGGAAATTTATCAATTTTAGAAAAAAATTAAAAGAAAAAAAGTAAATAAGTATAAAAGTTAAGACATTAGCAATGGTTTTTAAACCGCCGCAAACTGTGGAAGAAGAAATAGCAGCGGTTTAAAACCACTACCATAGCCACTGCAAATTTGTAAAGTTCACTTTTGCAGCGTTTTGAAATTGCTGCTAATATCAAATGTGGGATTTTTGTAGCGGTTTTGAAACCGCTGCAAA
>QFDD01007161.1:0-14969 GCA_006871305.1 Vachellia collinsii
ACACACACACACACAACAAAAAAAAAAAAGAAAGAAAGAAAGAAAGAAAAAGAAACTATAGTGTAAGATCAACGTTGGCCCTCTGATCCCCATCAAATGATCCATTTTGCTGTGGTGATGTATTTTGCGTAATATTGGTGTTTGATATGGGCTAACCTATGATTGTGATGGGTACTCAAGTGAGGTGAGGAACCCTTTCCTAAAAGCTAGTTATTTAGGTTGGAGAAATAACCCAATTAAATACCCTGTAGAGAAGTGGATACTACTAAATGTGGGACTTAAACATCTTATTCTTTGCACCCTTCATTTAGCTCCTCCTTGAGTGTCAACATACTGGCGACTATATTCTATGGTACTTTACTCAGTGACACTTGACTTCATTAATGGTCACAGCCCTCCATGGTTAACTCTTTCCGAAACTGCTTAACAATTAGGTCTTGGTATTAATTGATGAGTATTCAAGAGGGAAGAGGACTATTGAGTTGGTAGAAGTAACCTATCTCACTATCCCTTAGATCATCCCATATAATTCAATGTGGAATATAGGCATCCCATACTTCTTATACCATCTTTAGCCTAATCAGATTGATTTTTTCTCGGATTCCTAATCCAGTCAGTTGCTCACTGCTAGGTAGTGCTTATAGAAAATGCAGTTGTGCTTGACTGAAGAGTGTGTTTGTTTGTTCATGTATCTGTGCAATGAGAATAGTTACACGTGTTAAATATTTTGGATTGTTGGCTAGGAACTGAGCGGGTTTAGACTTTGAATTAAGTATTCGGCAAACTTATGAAACTGTTGGGTGTGCTGCAAATTCTCAAGTTCAGTGAAGTTTTGCTAGAATCAGATTCTGGCTGGTTTCCCATTTGTGTTGATGAGTGAACTGCAATTTTAGCAAGAATAGCTTCACACTCCTGTCCTTGCCAGTTGACATGCCATATATCTTTCATGTCTGGTTTATTATTTCCAAAATTTTATGCTTGAATTCGTCGCTCAGATATTAACGTCACTCTCTAAACAAGAGTCCCAGAGTACATTTCGTGCCCCCCCCCCCGGGGGTTTTTTTTTTTCATTTGTTGCTGCTCTGAAATATTTTTACTTGGTTTGTTGCCTCCTCTGATTATGGGTGTATTCTGAAACAGGAAGATAAAGAAAGGAAGGGCTATGAAGAGATCAAAAAATGTCCGAAAGATTAAAGCAAGAGAAAAAGCTATATCTGCAAATGAGAAGACCGCTGAGAAAATATTAAAGAATGGTAGTAAAAAGTTGAGAGTTCAATCTGCCAAAGCGCTGTATGACTGAGAATGGCTGGATGGTTCGCATCATTACTTGGAAAAGTTTCATCTTTTGCTTTTTGGGTGAAGGTTTCATGCTTTTTTGGCGATCACTGAATGTATATACGCTGTATCATCTATAGCTTTTTAATGCTAATTTAGGGGCAAGTTTTGGGTATTGAAGTGCATTTTGTTGCATCATTCTTATGAGTTGCTAGTATTGTGGATTCAGGAGAATTTGCAGTATTTGCTATCGGTTTTTAATTAAACTAATCAGAAACCCTGGTGAAGGAATTTTGAAAAGTAAAATTATTAACGGAAAATGCTGATGATTAGCTTCATTTTTTAAATTGTCTCCCAACACTAGCTGGTTTTATTCAAGGGAGAAGGGAGAATGATGGAAAAAGAATCTGAAAATTGTAAAATCTCAAATCAAGTATAGTTGATATTTTTAACAAGGCATTGACTATTTTTAATAACTTATTGACAACTCATTTTATGGAAAGCACGTGTGTGTTTTGCCAGATGTATGTAACTATGTATGCCCAATTGCATGGATTTTATTCGAGAGATATTCATCTTCTGTCAAAAATAGACTTCTTTTATTTGTAATTAATTTCATTGAAACGTGTTCCAGATTTTTGACTCCTTTGGCTGGGTAATATATTCAGGAAAAATTGTTGAAAAATCTTATTTACTATACCATATATGTAACCTAGATGAGTTATACTAGATTAAAAAACTATAACTTTAGGTACTTTTGGATAATAAATTATGTCACAAAGAATTTGTTGCAGGATTCTATATAAAAGAATCAATATCAAAAAGATCTCAAGAGGTTGTTTATGATATTTATTTGAGTTGTTAATAATAGCTGCTTAAATTATTAATAAGATTTTTTTATATTAATTTTTTATAGGATCCTACAATAATTGTCTCATGTTTATTTTTGAAAATTTATGTATAAAATCTCCAAAACAGAACTGGCAAGCAGGGAAGAGTTTGGAAGATCGCACACGGTGCGTGAAGTTGCGTCCCGCACGGTATTCCCACCTATCTTTCTCTCCTTGGCAACGTAATTAAATATCTAGCGGCATTATCTGAGCAACGTGCGCTTCGAGGAACCGCTACCATAAACTAAAAATCTAAGCACTTCACTCTGCTTACTATAAATCTACCGACATTAACGTCTTTCTTCAGAGTCCCCGTTTGGTCGTTGAGCATTGGAGGGAAATTGTATTGACTGAGAAAGAAAATGTAAGAGAATTATTTTAAGCTTGTAATTTTTTCGTGCTTACTTCGCAGCACTGAGCTTGAATTAGCTCCGAGGTTCTCCATTCTGCCAAAGAAAAACCTATCTTATAGGCAGCGGAATAGTTTTAGTTTTCCTTTAGCTCCGGTGTTTCTGTTGCGAGTTTGAATTTTATGCCTCTGTTTGCCTTTTGTTTTGCAGATGAGTTTTGGTATCAGCTACTGTGGAAGTCATGGTGTTCCACCTTTTAGAATAACTAACTGCAATATTGACCGAACTAGCCGTTACGGTAAGTGTATCAAATTCTTTGGTTTAATTTTGCGCTTCCTTTTTGACAGTAACCTTTGAGGAGGCGATCTTCCATCTCTTTGTTTGTTTGTTTTGTTCTTTGGTAGGAACCTCTTGTTTGTTTTCATTATGTCTTAGAGAGTCCTACAAATTTTCAGCTTTTGACATTGCCTGCTATACATATTCTCAATATGATAATAATTTTAATAACAAGTTCTATGCATTATTTAGCTACCAGATGTCAGATCACGCATGCGTCATTTATTTATTAACAGATTCAGGGATACAAAATATATGCTAAGCGTGATATTTACAATGCAAACAATATCCTCTATCTGCTTCCTGAATGGCTTCGAAGTCATTCTAAGACAGTACCCTCCCGTTTATTTATTCTAGGAAAGTCTGTTGTTCACGTTAACGCGCACAAGAAACTTTCCAAGCCTGAGAATATTTTCCCATCAAGTTGGAAAGTTGATAGCACCAGTGTAATGGCCGTGATAGGTTCCATAACAGGTAATGGCTTTAATCTTTTGGTGGGTGTGGATTGTGGAGTATGATATTGGTTATCACTTGGTGTTGATTGATTGTAATGGTAAACATTTTTTATCTCCTCGCTTTTCAGTGGCCAACTTCATTGCACCAGTTGCTGCAAAGGCTGTGAGTACAGATAAATCTGTTCAAGAGTATACATGAATAAATACGTACATATATGAAATACATTTTGGCCAAGTCGCAGAAACATTTTAGAAAACTGTTAAACATTCATTCTACAATCTATATTACACAGTAGACGAGTAAATCTTGCATAGTGCACGACCAAACCTGAAATTTGAGGGACTGCATGAGTTTTTCCCCTTTCCCTTTTGTGGATATGGGCAAATCTTCATAATGAACTTTAACAATAGTTGCAAGATTTCAAATTTATCCTGTTATAGTTTAAAGCTATTATTTTCATTAAATGTAAGTCTAGTTTTGTTCTGTATAAACTTATTAGTTGACTTATTAAGAAACTAGTCTGTTCTCTCTACATTCAAGTCATAGACATCATATACATCTCAGGAATTGTATTTACCTCATTTCAAGTCAGGAAGTGGTTGATTCCGTTTATGCTTTGGCTGATGGAAGCTTGGGTGATTGGTTTGGAGGCTTGCTATATTCAGCTGGACAACAGGCCAACGTAGCTGTTCAAGACCAACTAACTTCTCTCAACTTCACCAGGTACTCCATAAATTATCCTGTGCATTTCTATTCTCGATATCCGCCCCCCCCCCCATCAAAAAAAAAAAATTGAAGATCTGATGCTTATGTTTATGGTTTCTTCTATTCATATTTGCAGTTTAGCAGTAATTTTTGGGGCGGGGCTTGTTACCAGCCTTTCACCCTGTACACTAAGTGTCTTACCACTAACTCTTGGTTACATTGGTGAGTTTTCTTATTCTATGCATTCAAAATACTAATTCTTTTCAAATGCCTAACTTTGTGGGTTGGAATCTGGCAGGGGCATTTGGGTCTGGCAAAAGCAGGGCAGAGGTAATTATCTTGGTAGTTTGTTTCTGCATAAAAAAAGTTCGTTCTTTTGTTCTTCTTATCTCACTTCATTGCCCCAGTTGAGTGTTACTGTTCTCAAAGGCCTTCGCCAATTGTGACAAGTACGAGTGTATCTGAAACCATTGGCTTGTGCTTTGCATCATTTCCTCCGCTTGTCTCAAACTCACCTCTCAAGTGCCCACACGTGAGGAACAGACATATTTCTCACTAACAGTCATGTCTTCCTGCTGACAGGTTATTGGTGATTCTGTGGCATTTTCTTTAGGTCTTGCCACCACATTAGCATTGTTGGGTGTAGCAGCATCATTTGCTGGAAAGGCTTATGGACAGGTAGGCCAAGGACTACCTTTGGCTGCTTCTGGTTTGGCAATAGTTATGGGCCTGAACCTTCTTGAGGTATCCTACCTTCATTTTCACCTACAATTATGTTTGGTTTTGATGGGTATGATTGGAATGCTACTTAAAGGTCAAAGGATCACCTAGAAAAGTCACGAGTGTTTTAATATTGACTGCTCATGCTAGATCTAATGATTAGAATTTGCTGCTGCACACTCATGAGTCATGACTCATTTTTCTATTTAGATCTTGGCCAATCTGTTAGTCTTTTAAAGAATTTCACTGGCTTAGACCTGTCTCAGCACAGTCATGTGAGTTTATCATGGAGAGAAATTACTGACTCAGAACTGTAATGATCAACATTATAAATTCTCAATATGTGGACAAAGTTTTCTGTCGGTCGACTTCAATTCTGGGCATTTTCGTTGGTGCCCTTCAGCTTTAGTTTGGCATTATTAATTCTAAAGTGAGAGCAATCCTTTGAAGTTAACCAACTTTTTTCTCTATTTTTTTGCTTGTCTTACCTTGAGCAAATTTTACAGATCATTGAATTACGACTTCCCTCATTTTTTGACAATTTTGATTCACGTGCAGCAGCTGCCAATTTACCATCAAGTAAGTTGTTGATTTTACATCCAATTAATTGTTTCAGTATGAATTTACATGCCGAGCAATCTATACATGAAGAAACTATCTTATTTAGGTGTGCAAGCATATCTAGCTGGGCTTACTTTTGCTCTAGCCGCGTCACCCTGCAGTACACCTGTGCTGGCTACTATTCTGGGATATGTTGCTGCATCAAAGGTATTCTACTTTTCTTTGTTTTGGTTCATATGCTGTTCACTAATTTCATATGCTGTTTTTGTCAACCTTTTTTGATTGGGTCCCCCCTCCCCAAGGGAATCAATTGATATTTCCTATTTAGGCTTCCTTCAACACAGAAGATATTTAATTAACGAAGCCTTTAGACCTTGCTTCAACACTTTAATGTAGTAGTTTAGCAGGGCCTAATATGTGAAGGAACTAAGAGCTCTTCATTATTCCTTGTTGACTACATTGTCATGGAGGATTAAAAAGGACCATTAACTATCGTGTGGCACTTCTGCTTAATCAGCACAAATAACTTAGAAATGGCTTTCAAGTGCATTAATACCATTGTTGACAAAAAAAAGTGCATTAGTCATGCAATTGTCGCATATTAAATATCCATGTTATTAGCTACATGCACATCAAGACTGACATTTGTTTTATTTGTTTATTTGCTTAAATTCATTATACATGCATAATCATTCCTATGAAAATGAATGGAACAATGATTTCTTGACAGGATCCAGTAATTGGAGGTAGTTTACTTTTGACATACACTACTGGTTATGTTGCTCCTTTACTCTTAGCTGCTTCTTTCGCTGGAGCATTACAGGTTCGTATATGATCTTTTGGTTTATAAAGTAGTCTTAGGTGGCATTTTGTATGAAAGCATTCTCATATCTCAAGTACTTAAAAATATGTAAAAAATATAATTCTTCAATATCAAGAGACACCCAAGTATGCAATACAGAAACCTTAGCTTTGTTAAATATTGTGCTTAAATACTTGGTAAATAAGTCGTTAAGTACTTGGAAAATCAAAATATCAATGTACAAAACAACACTTCAAGATCTCTTAGACCAGGTGCGCTGTAGAAAACTGAGTTTCTTATCCAAATGTGGATTGGCAGAGCCTTCTTTCATTCCGCAAGTTCTCAGCATGGATCAATCCTATGAGGTAATATTTGAATTTCGGGTGTCAGAAAAGGGAGGGGAACTCATTATTTTGTAAGAACATTTTTATTAGGCTATCACAATCACTGTCACTGTCTTGAGCTGTTTCTCACTCCTATTCTACTAGTTTTGTTGTTTCTGATAGATGTTTCAATTTGTTTGTTGCACAGTGGAGCACTTCTGTTAGGAGGTGGTCTGTACACTTTCTTGGATAGGCTATTCCCAACAACAATGGTGATGTAGGATAGGTCGTAAGTTCTCAATGGTTTTGGATTCTTTAGAATTAAAACCTTACGCTGTCTTTGGAATAAGAGAGATGGAAGGAAGAGAAAGAATGGGTTTAACAAATGAAATAAAAAAAAAAAAAGGTATTCCGATTTCAGACTTTCAACCTGTAACTCTTATTTAAAGACACATTAGCTTAGGATTCTAATACTGCGTTCTTTTACATGAACGATTCGATGTATATTTGTTCCATATATTCATTGATATATACAACTAATAGAAGTAGTCGGGACAGATTTATAATATTGAATTTTCCAGTTTTTTTCCTGGCCGGTTGAAGTTTTTCAGGTTTCATCCTCCAATCAATCAATATATCTCTTAATAACTATATAAAAGTAGAATCTTGGCGTGTAGACTTTTGCCAGGAGTCTCAAACTACTGCCCCAATGCCCGCCAAGTGTTCATTTCAGTTGCCTTCATAGAATGAATTTTGTTTGTTGCAGCCTCAGGGCTGATTTGATTTTATAGTATGTATTGGCGGAGTAATGCCTTTTACGATTTGTTTGACCAAACTTTATTGTAATAACATTATCAATTATTCATTAATTAAGACATATATACTGAGTTAATGATCAATTTTAAACTATAAGTTGCCTCTATCCTTGATGCTCAGTTTGATATTTGGGAAGCTGTGTTGTTATTTCTTTTGAGTAAACATGGAATAAAGATATTGGCTCTTAATGAAGATGGTAACCCTATCAACACCACGTCAAATATTGTTTACCGGGGAGTGTTTGATAACTTTAGTAGTTATTACATAGTCTATTCGTTTGTGCTAGCCACGCATAAATGGCTGGTGATTTCGCTGACATGTTTCTCTTTTTATGCGATTTTTTTTTGTTTTTTTTAAATTTGTGCAGCTTACAGGTTTTCATTTAGGGCAGATGCATTTTTCAGTGAATTTATCAAAGTATGTGATTGAGCAAAATGTTCAATTATATGTTGTGGTTGTGCAAGCCTCTCCGGGACTCCTATTAGTGTGTGATAACTGAAAAGACATCATTAAGGGTAGTTTGGACTAAAATTTATGAAGTTACTGAGGATTAGTTCATTTGGTTGTAAGTTTGTGTCCAGATTCGAAGTTCTCACTTTGAATCAAAGTAGGTCTGCTGGCCAAAATACAGAGTAGGTTTACTCTGAATCAAAGGGGGCATGCTTTTCTTTTGTTTTTTTTTTTTTTTGCCCAAAAGTAGGCTTGCTTTTCTACTTGAAAAGAGAAAGAGATAACCATGAGATAAATTGGATCTGTTCATATGAATTTTGTGGCTGAGGCATTCTGCTTCTCTAAAAAGTACCTAAAGTAAAAAGGGGATCCAGTATCTCAAAATATTTTTAGTGACACGGTACATTTAAAATATCTTTTTGGTATGATTTTATCCTTCAATTATTTTTTTTGGCCTTGGTACTGAATGCATTTAAAAAATATTTAAAGTGTCATTTTTAGCTTTTACGGTATTTGGGAACAGTTTTTGAAAAGTGATTTCACACAATCTAAGGTAAGCATATGAGAGAGTTTCATCTTGATTTATGTGAAAGTGCTTTTTAAAAGTGGTTACCAAACATAAACATACTCTTAGTGAGGCCTACTAAATTGCACCAAAAACAAAAAAAAATCAAATTCGTATATGCCCCCCTTCAAATAATTTGAACTATTGTGAACCTAGAATGGATGTACGAAGTGATTCTTATGATTTTTATATTGTATATTGAAGGAAGGAAAACAAGAGGTAACTCGGCAAAATATTAAGAATGGAAAGAACCAAAAGATTGTGATATTAAGATTTGAAGATTGTAATATTTCATTTTCCTTCCCTGAGAAAACCAAAATCCCAAAATAATGACCATGTCCATCAACAAGAAAATTGAAATTTGAAACCCGATGTGAGAGAAACAAACACTTCTAATCCTCCATTGCTTTACCAACTGAGCACCCCTCCAAGAATAATCTACCGAAATGGTAGCATCTTCATTTGGGAAAATGACAAAATCAGGGGCACAAGAAAATAACATGACCTTTTTTTTTTTTTTTTGATAAAAAGACCGTCGGAAATACATCAAAACAGTAACGTTTCAACGGGCCTCACGATTGGTCATCTCGCGGTACTGCCTCAATGACTCCTGCCTCTGTAACTTCATCTCCTGGTTGAACTTCCTTATGAACGCTTCAACTCGTCGATTCAACTCGTCCTGACTCAGCGACGGTTCTTTCCTCATCTTAGCGGATCCCGGCGACGAACTCGCCGATGAGTAGTTTTCCTTGCAGGCTCGGCTTTGCTCGCTGAACGTCTCCGACTTCCTCGTCAGCTTCGAATTCGGAGGGGTGCATCCATTTCGGTCCCTTAACGGCGTCGCGTTACGGCGTAGGTGGGAGTCCATCGTGTCGGACTTCTTCAGGTGCCTGGTTAGCGGCATAGCACGCCCCTCTGTCATCGTCCTCCACGTATTCTCCAGAATGTCCTGCCGCTTCGGCTTTGCCACTCCCAACGCCACTTTCCCAGCTGGACCACGTTTCAATGTTACCGTTACGTTTTTTTTGTATAATGTTACTGTTATTTTTATTAGCCCTAAAAAAAAACAAACAAAAATTCTGACCGTTGTGGGTCTGACCGTTGTGTGTGTGTGTGTGTGTATTTTTAATTTCACGTTTCAAGGCCCTATTATTTAAGTCCTGTTAAATATACTGATACGTCATTGTTTTGAATTTAATATTATTTTCCTATGACAAAAATTATTTTCTTCTGTTATACACTTATACTATTTTTTTTTTAATTTTTTCCTACTCCAGATTTCGAAAGCATATTGCAACAGAGACAGAGCTACCTTGGGGACTAGACTTGGCAGCCTTCCGGTGGCCGAACCTAGCGGAAACTGGCGATTTCTCGTCGTCATTGAGAGACGAGAAAACCAACGGGTCCCTGCTCGGCATGCTCGTCATTACAGAACTCAGCGCACTAACGGACTCCTCGTTCGCGATTTCTTCATTTCTGATCCTCGTCATCTCCGCATTCGAAATCCTCTCCTGCTGAACCTCCGGAGCCATCCCCTGTACTTTCGAATCTTCAAAGGAACTTTTCGAAATGACGCCGTTGAAGGCAGTGCAGTCGGTCAGTGAATCGCCGGAGGAGATCATGTCCGCCTGAGGAACCGCTACGTTAGCCACATTGTAGACGACATACTCCGGACATTCCTCGCCGGACATCATGACCGGACCAGATGGAGGAACGACCAGTGGATATCGAGAATGAGCTTGTTCATCGAGCTTGTGATTCAGGAACTTGGAAGAGGCGGCAATGCTGATGATTATGCAGTTGACAAGAATGTAGAGGTAAGGAGGCCTTAGCCATGTGAGGAAGAAGCTCCAAATGTTAGGAACATCGGAGACGATGAAATCCGAGACCAAAGGAACCGAGAACTTCAAGGCCACGGCCAAGGACAAAACACCAGTGGAAAAAAGCACCACCTTGAGAGAGAGGACCCAGGTCGAGAAAGAAGCCATCGGGGAACGGTTTCCTTTGGCGACTTTACCGTTGCTTCTCTGGTGGCTTCAGTACTGCTAGATGGCAGAATTTATGGGAGCATGGAAGGGGAAATGGAAATTTGGAAATGGAAGTGAGAAGGTGGGAATAAATAAGTGGTGGCGAATGAAAGCGAACGAACGGTGCGTTTTATGGAGGGATGTGGAGTGGAGCGTCTGATAACGACCCTTTTGTACGGTCGTTTTCGAAAATCGTGCAATGTGTGGGGTTGGCAGCTGGCGTTATTCTTTTTTGGTGGGTCAGAACTTTTTGTATGTTGTAGAACTGTCCATCACACGGAAGGAAAGTTAATATTTTGGTGGTATAATTTTAACTCAATTCGAATTGAATTCTTAAATTTTTTTTTAGTAGAACTTAAATTTTAATTGTGTAATTAAATTTTTATATTTTAAATTTAGTTGAAATTCCATATCTAAATTTTAACTCATTCCAACTTTTGTCCAATCCTTCTATTGGTCCAAAAATGTTGGCCAATGTAGCCCATAACAACAACAGCCACCATAACAATTTCATCAACTGGTGATTTGGTGATTTAGATTTAGCGAAAATGATTAATCTCTTGATTCCTGGTGTGAACAATTTGCAGTAACATTAACATTGAATTCAGTTTGTGGTATATTCAGAAAACGGCCAATTGAGCGATACATTGCAGAATAGGAAGGACGTTGTATACAAATCCACAACAAATTCCATTGTATACAAATCCTTTCCATTACCCACCAAATTTGAATCCATTAAGAACAAGTTTGTATCCCTCGTCATCTCCTCTGCTTGCCCTATTTTTGAATGGGTGAACAGAGCAATTTATGCAATGGCTTTAATACCTTGCCCTGCACAACTTCATGCAAGGGATCTTGATAAATGCCCCACTCCACATGACTAAGCAATCCTCTCTTTGAGATAGCTATGGATTGGAGGCTTTTGTTCTCATTGGTCTGTCTGTGTGTTAAATTCGAACTTCACATATAAAGTGAACCAATTCGAATTTGACACACCACACGACCCAGGAACTAATGACCATCACTTTCTACTTGAACAGAGCGCTCGTTTTTCTTCAGGTAAATGGGTGAACAAATAATCAATATACTAATTTCATTATTGTGAATACACATTCTATAAAAGAAGCAACCACTCAACACGAAAGGAAAAAACTGAACTATTCTCTATGAAGCGAACGAATCCTACAAATGGCCCCCAACCCAAAAGAATCTGGAGGAAAGGAAAGAAGTGCACTTTCATTTGATTTTAACTAATCCTATATGAGATATATGACATATAGTTGAAGGAGTCAAACAAAAGCCTAATCACTATCAGTGTTTGGAAAACATCCCTTGTGTTAAAGAGGAGAAATCATAGTCCTTTGGTGCCTGTGAGGACGTTGATGACGACATTGGAGCTGCTAGCGGAGCTTTACTCACTCCCGAGGTCGTGACACCATTCACGGGTCTAACCTGTCCCATTGTATAGAAACTGAAAAATTAAAAGAAAAGGAGTTGGTCAACATAGGATCTGAATTGGTAATAATATAAAGTTATGTATTGGCTTGATAACCAGAAATGAAGTATTCAGTAAGTTTTAATGTAAAGGGAGGTAACCAGAATAGATGAGCAAAGATGGAATGTTGTATCTTTTCTAACCTATAATCCTACTAAATCCATTGTAACGGAACGTCCGATTGGTTCAAAATCATATTCAAAGCAGTGCAGGGACCAGCAATACTATCAGTTGATGTGGTTTAAAGTTGCTTCAATAATGTTTTTGCAACAGCCTTAAATACAAAGAGGATGTAAATGATAAGAAGTTGCCGTATGAATTAACAAAACGCCCGTAATTAGCCTTTTTTTTACAGCAGTCAACAAGCAACAAAATTGTACTGAATTTTTGAAACTATAACTCCTGTTCAGTAATAATCAGATCAGAATAATTCTAAAATTCTATAGAAATATCATGTAATATCCAATCCTAGTCAAATTCGTATGAGTAAGGCAAACTCCAATTCATATGGCTAAAAGTAAACCAGCAGGTAACATACCTAGATGTTGGATACTGCATAGAACTCAATGCTGGATGTGTTGGGGTCGTGCTCCTAATCTAGTCCAGAAAAGGGAAATTTAGTTTCTCAACAGATAAGAATTGGCTAGTAATCAATTATTTCATGCTTCCTTATATCAGTACCTGCATTAGTTTCTGCAGCTCTCCCTGACCAGCCATTGGCAATACTCCAGGAACTGGGTAACCGGAGGCTGGCCAACTTGGGACAGGAATAGCGGATCCGTTCAGTCCAGGTTGTTGTATACTACCAGGATACTTGGGGTTCCCACCAGCATTGTTGGCTGAAGCAGCCATTAGAAGGGACTGTTGCTGTGCAAGCATGGCAAGCTGCTGCTGGTGCGCAGAAAATGGAGAGACCATGTTCGACTGCAGATAACCAAGTCACCATGTCAGACAAAATTATACAACAAAAATCATAGATGTTGAGAACAAAAGTTCATCAATGTGACAATACTACTACAGATAAAATAGGGAATAATGGAAAAATTACCTAACAATAACACAGATATACTACATTCTTTGCTCAGACTAAAAATATGCAGTTAACAAAGAAGCACCGCAAGCAGTATGATTAGGATTATTTAGTGACTTGTGAAAAGCACTGCATACCATTTCAAAGAGGCTCATGATGTCATTCTTCAAATCTTTCTGAGGTTTTTGTGGAACAAAAGGAGTCACTGAAGGCGAATCCTTAAATAGATCCTCAATTCCAGAATTAGACTTGGGATTGCTCTCTACTGCTTTTGTTGAACCAGTCTTCTCAGCTGTCGATGGTTCCACAGCGGCTGAAACAATTAAAGTAGGCAATTTACAACCTTTCAGTCAAACAGCCCTCCTTTGGCCCCATTTTTTTTTTGGGGGGGGGGGCATGATACTGATATGTATGGCATACACTGGAAACCTTCCCAGTTACTCTCACCAGTAGTAGTACCAGCTTCCTCTGAGCCATTTTCACTTGGGCCATCCATGGATAACAAGTTGAATAGGTCTGTAGCATAGTCAACTTTTGGAGGGGTATTCTGAGCCACGTCAGTAGCATGTTTAGTTGATTCAGTTTGTGTTCTTGGAGCCACAGGTTCCACTTTCTCTACACGCTGAGGTTTTGCAGGAGGAGTTACCTGGTCACAGATTAGTTCTTTTAAGCAACCTCAGTATTTATAGTTTTCAGATATGAATGATATGGGAAGAAAATGCCCTTAAAATAAAGGTCAGAATAATGTTATCCAAGTTGCATATTATGTAAGTTTCTGCAGACACGACACAAGTGGAAATAAATTTATCAAAAGCTAACGTATATCTGACCTAAATAGAGTTCCTTGGATGTGCGCCATTAGATTCTCCAATAAAGATATGACGTATGTAAGACTTTTGTTTTTGGTTAAAGACCAAACTATATGGTGCTAACAAAATGGATTATATACCTGTTCAGGTACTTTTGGAGGAGCAGGAACATCATTTCTTGTCACAGGAATTGTATGTGTTGCCTGAATTTTCTTCCTTTCATGAAAAGTGTTCTCAGAAGCAGATGTATAAACATGCCCACTTCTTTCTGCAGGCCTCTGCCAATTTGAAGAAGTCCTGTCTTCATGCTGCCTAGAAGGTGACTTTACTTTTCCATCCCTCGGAATCCATCTTTTCTCTTCATATCTTTAAAAAGCATGCAATGAGTAAAACAGAAGGAAAGTCATCTTCACCGGATGCATAAAATAAGACATGTATACTTCAAACAGTAATAACATAAACCAAGGTGTTTAACTTCAGACATACTTTGCACGAACAAAATTCTCGATTCCAACTCTATCATAATTTGGGGGTAGCTCTGCTTCCCAGTAAGAATTAGCCTTCTCATTCCCCATGGCTATATTACGTAGTAAAAAAATAAAATATAATCAGCAGATTATATAACCAAGGCAAACTAACGAAGTTACAAATCACCAAAAGCTTATTCATGACCAGTCAGATTCCCATACATTGAATGAATGCAACCTGCTCTGGAAGCCAGGTGTCCAGAGTGGCAGACCGGACCTGCAGGAATAACCACTGCATAAATAACTGATAATATCCATAATAGAAAGTCAATTTAGCTGACAAGCTTTTAGGGCTAAAAATTGTGTAAAATGAAATCAGATAGAACCTGATTTCAGTCAATCCCACCTCAAATTCAACCAACATTAGTATTGATATTTCATTTTAAATGGTAATATAATTGAACCCATTGTATTGTGAATAGTAGAAGCCAAGGTAGTGTGGAATACTTATGTCAGATACATCACATGCTATACATTGCTCAATGGGGCACTTAAATATGTTGGTTCTCCCACATCAAGAACTGGCATTTGGAGGAGGGTTCCCACTCACTTGGGGGGCTACCATTTGGTATGACAGCTAATGGTTTGTAGCTGAGTAAAGGCAACCTGCAGACAGTTCTAACTGGCAGAAGGCCAAATGAAGTGTTCTAGATTATAGTCATCAGGATGTCATGTGTATTTGGGGAGTATTCTGATCCTCCCCAAACGCATTATACCTAGGTAAAATGTGAAAAAAAAAAAAAAAAATCCTTCCTTTTTTCTTTTTGTGGGTGTTGGTTTTTTATTTTTATTTGTGTGTGTGTGTGTGTGGTTATTTAGTTTTTTTTTTTTT
>QFDD01007162.1:0-21371 GCA_006871305.1 Vachellia collinsii
TTAAAGCTAAAAGACCACACGAGACTTGATCAACGATTAAAACATAATGAATAGTACAAAAGCACCGCTGAGAGGAAAAAAAATTAAACAATTACTTATTAGTTATTACTATTGTATCTAGAGCTTTGAGCTTGCTTGTACCTGTTAGTTATTTACTAAAACAATCATGCATTTGAAAGTGGTAGTTCTAATGCTATGTACCAAAGTCATAAAGCTGCCTTCAACCTTTCCTCAAGTCCTTGTTTTAAGGGTCTTTTTTTGACAAATGTGATGAAAAAAAAAAGCAAAATTCTTTTTTGTGGCTTAAAAATACTTACATTTCTTTAAACTTTTTTTATAGGCCTAACAAACTTTAAAAATACCCCATTTTATGCACTATTCATTTTCAACCCTTTGAATGCTTCTTGTTTCTCTTTTTCTTCTTGCTTTTTTTACCTTTTTATTATGCTATAGGTATCCAAGGGGATGTTGGCTTTCTCCTTTTAATTTTTTATTATGATTCCTGAATGGATTTTAGAAAAGACAATATGCTAAAAAGTAAAATAGTTTTTTCTTAAAAAATGTTCCTTTACACAATTACACTTCAATCCATATTCATGGAATATCCATCATATAGACAAATTGATCAATCGATATTAAATATAAATCATGACTCCAACAATATCTATATATAATATAAAATCAATAGAATGCTGCGCTATTTTTTTTTTTACCTCAGAATTTACGTAAAGTAGGTTATTTACATTCTACCTTAGATATGCCTTTTTTTTTTTTTTGGTTGGTTGGTTGTTGGTACCCAAACGGGAGTATTAGTTTTTAGGTGTAAATTTGGTATTGGTGTATTTTAATGGTTGAATCACTGCATCCCATTGAAAATAAATCAGAGGGAATTACTATAAAGTCCTATGAAAAAGAATTAATATTAGAAAGGTCATATTGACAACTCAAGTAGCTACCATTGACAACTTAAATAATTCGTATTAACAACTTCTGTAGATATTTTTTATAGTAATTCTCTAACATAAAATTTTATAATAATCTCCTCAATAAACTATGGCGCCCAAAAGAGCCACAGGCGGAAAGGGAAGGAAAGTAGGGGAGAATAGGGCGTGGGAGGGACGAGTAATAATGCGACACGTGGCAGGAGTCTGTGGATGGCTTCTCCGCGTGAGGGCCACAGACACAGCGGAGCTGCGATAAAATATTTCTTTGTTTTTTTATACATAAATATTTACAGGTGGCACTGTTTCCGGTCAATATTTCTCAATTCTCGGCCAATCCGAGCCGCGCGTTGAGTCCTCATGACGGAATAATAAGAATAATAAAAAGCATTGGTGAGAAAAAGGTGGATGGTGATATAATTAAGGGGAAATTATTATAAAATCACATGTAAGAAAATTAATATAAAAAAGATTATAAAAAGTTGTCAATATGAATAGTTTGAGCTCTCAATAACAACTGTTTAAATTGTTAATGGAACCTTCTTATATTAATTCTCTTACATTGAACTTTATAATAATTCCCCTAATCATGGAAACAACAGATTGAAAAATCAATGGAAGTGGCGAGACTGTGGTTCCTCAATTATCCAAATTGATTTTAAGACCAACTGTTTTTAAATACGTTCTTATATTTTTTTTTTGGTGCTTAAATGAAATTTTTTTAAAACAATTATCTGAACATATTTTTATTTTCAAAATTCATTTTTAAGAATAATTTTATAAGACTATTTCAGAAACATTAAAAAAAAAAAAAGGCCATTCGTTTCCCCTTAATCACTTGCACAAAAATTTACTCAAGCCTTGGGGATGGATTTTGTTTGATTATACTCAAGTTCAAGTTAAAGAGATTGGATGATTAATTTTATTAAAATATAAAATTATTTTATTATATACACCCACTGGAATTTCATCTATCTCTTTATTTATTTCAAAGTCATCTCAAAATTATTTTTTTAAATGAACTTATTAACCATAAAATTAAGTCAAGCAATTACTTTTGCAAAAATTTATTGAGGTATAAGAGTCAATCTAACATTGTTTTCAGAAAATATTTTTTTAAACATTACGCTGGAATTGGTCCATCCATCCGCCCCTTCTATGTTACTGTTTCTAGATCTGGTTCGGGTCATTGGTCTGTCGACATTCTCACAGAGAGAGAGAGAGAGAGAGAGAGAGTTTTCGAGAACTAGTTTTTGATTTTCTCAGCAACAAAACAAGTAGGAAGCGAAATTGTTATGTATGATAACTCAAGGTTACTTCAATTTGCAAAGATCTTGAGTTGCAGAAGCAAAAGTTTGCACTGGCGAAGCAGATAGGCCTTTGAACTCGACAATTGGAGGTCTGGTTCAAGAACAGAACAGTAAGGTCAGTTTTCATTTCTTCTTTCTTATTCGCCAGACTTAGATTGTGAACAGAAGAATTCTAAAATAACATGGAAATAACATTTTATTGAGATCATTAAAGAAATATTAAAAGATAAATGGCAAATCAAATATCAAGTAGATACTATTCCATCATTTGTGTATAAATTAGATGTTGGTGGTTTGATGGAGAAGAGAAAACAAGGATAAGGTGTTATTTGAGGAATCAATGGATGGAGCCAAATTCCCTGAGAATTTTCAAGTAGTTCTTTCTTTAAATTTTTTAATTTACAATCCTTACCAGTCTAATTAAAACTTTACCCTACCACCCTCAAACATGCACCACTAATCTCATTTTCAGTATGCCTGTAGTCAAATTGTCAACTTCAATTTTTTTTTTTTTAGTATATTTAAGAATGATGGCTAGATAGTATATGAATTCCATGTTAGTTGAATAAAGTTGATTGTTTTGCTTTTACTTATTAGCTTCGATCATCGTCATCGTCGTCATCATCATCATCGATAATCTTCTTCTTCTTGGCTACTCTATCATTATCTACAATTAATTTTAATTTTTACTTTTTATATATAGTCCATGCGGCAAATAAAAACCTTATCCTGCTTGCTGCCATTAAAGATGCACCCGGTCCGACCCAAAAAATTCAGTCCGGTTCAACCCGGTAAAATATAACCTGAACAAAAAATGGACTAGACCAAACCAACTTGGTCATCAGGTTAGACTGGGTTTCGGGCTGACCTTTCAGACTAGATGGTCTGGTCTGGCTCGGAGCATATTTATTTTTAATTAAAAAAAATTTCCAACTCCTTGACCAGTAACTCTATCCTTTTCACCTATCCCCTTCAACTCCGTCTTCGCTGCCGCCTCCCCCTCCCTATCCTCATCAACTCCTTCTTTGAAACACCGATCGATTCTCGCACTGTGTCGATTCCTCTTCAACCACGCACTGCCACCTAAATTTGGAAGCTGATCTCGAATATGCGTGTTCCTGCAATGGCTCCACTTCCCCTGTTCCCCCTTCTTCTTCTTTTCCTGCTCATTTTCTAGTTTGAACTCAAAAAATCAGAAAAGGAAAAAAGCAAAACGTACAGATCTTGCAATTTCTGCTATATACTCATGCTCGTGGGTCAGATCTTGCTATTGTTGCAACCGAAAAATTCTTGTCTCTTACCAGAGATTGCATGCTTCTCGGGTGAATGATAAGAAGTTTATGCACCCACTTGAAAGTTGTCTTCTTTCCAGTTTCATCTGCTCCATTCTGCTGCTTTCTCCAACATAAAACTTTGGCGGTCCTTACATTGTGCCCAAGCACCCAGCCACAAGTCACAAGAACGAGTCCATTAAAAAGGCCCACAACACTTTAGAATCATTTGGTCCTTTTTTGCCCAGACAAGAACTTTTGGGTTGGGCTCTGTTATTGTCCTTTTTTAAAAACTTTTGCTCAGTTATTTTTTCTCTTAGCTGGACCAACCCAAACCAACCTGGCAGTCTAGTATAACCTGGTCCAATCTAGATAGATACCGGGTTCTGTTCGGGTCAGACTGAACTACATACCAGTTTTTCTAACCCAATGCTATTTCAGACAAGACATCGGATAGGGGTGTAATCCGGTCCAACCCAATCTTTGCACACCCCTAATCTCATAGAAGACTTGAGGTGGACTTGGATATATACAATATTATGCATTCAAGACCTAGTAGTTAATCAACAACCTCTTATCAAGTCTTTTTGTGCTGTTCGATTTCTCTATAATCTTTAGTTTCTCCAAGATTTATCACATCATCAGGTTAATTATCTCTTCGTTTATCCTCTAATTTCTTGTATGCTTGTAATTTTTTTCAATTAAAAAGCTTCTAAAATACCCCCTTCTTTTAGTTATTTAAATCAAAGTATTATTTAATTTACATAAAAAGTTAGTGATGAGTTCCATTAAAAAAAAACCAAGAAGAAGAAGAGTATTCTTCTGTATCATATATGAATATAGAGCATCTTTGGCCAAGCTTTTGGAGAATAACTTCTGTTTCGGATTGTGTAAAATAGCTTTTGAGAGTAGAATAGATTTTAGGAAAAAAGTTATTGTGAAAAAAATGAATATATTTGGATAGTTGTTATTAAAGTAGCTTTTAGAATGTGAAATGACAAAAAATGGCATAAAGTAATATATTAAATTATTTTTTAAATTTTAACACAAAAAGGACATTGAATTTTTTTTAAAGTGTACCATTGATGCATATGTAAATTCAAAATACAATGTCATAATAAAATGTGAATAAATTTTGTAATAAATAATTTCAAAAAGAATTAAATTTTTCTAAACATATTTATTTGTATTTATTTTCTTCATAAAATTATAAAGAATTCCAATTGAGTTGGTAATAATATTCCAAGCAAATATTACATGTCACACCATTTCAAGAAAGAAATTAACACAATTAACGTCCAAATCAGCTTTGTCCAAAAACATAATAGAAAAAACTTTAAAATAACCAGCAACACCAAAAGCTGGCCCAGACAGCTTTGTCCAAACCATGGTTTTGAATTTGAAATCATGGTTTCCATTGTATAAGCGCTTTTAAAAAAAATTTATGTTCATCAGGAAATTCTGGAAACCAAAGGTTTTCATGCTCATAAGCACTTTTGACCGTATTGCCAAAAATCATAGGAATGGTGTAGAGAAAAAGGCACTACCTCCAATCCTAAATGAAGAATTCAGTTATGGAGTTTGTTTTACCGTCCTAAAAAGTTCAGGGTACAGCACCAATTAGCATTAACTTGAAGTGTGGTTTGTGGTGGGGTCTAAGAACATCGTCTTGAAGCAAAATTAAACATGGGTTTTATTTTTTCAAGGAATAAATTCTTAAGAATTGAAGAAAATTCTTGGTAGTTAGAAATTTTCCCAAAGATAATTATATTTTTTTCAATAGTAACTAAGAAAATTTTTCTTTTAAAAGATATTCCAAAAAGTTCAATAAAGCTAATGCCAGAAAACTGAAGAGGGCTAAATTAATTATGTTCTCATCTTACTTTTCTTGGCTCAATTGTTCCTCCTATATGACAGAGCAATAAAATGCAGAAGAGAAGAAAATAAATGTAACATGTATTATATATGTATATATATTGGTCAGAATGCATGTCTATTAGATTTTTATTATAACTAAAATGGGGCTCAAGAGGCGAGCCACATTATTCACAACTTACGTTTAGATTTATTCTCCTGTGCTTTGCTGTTGTTGAAGACCATTATTCAATAATAAATTTCAATAATTGTGCAAATTTTCATTATTGTGATTGAAGAATTTGAAGATATTTCTTATTTATAAAATCTTTTAATTTCCAGCCCTTGAAAATGCCGAGGGAAAAAAGGGCTTTCCATAAAATGGATTCATTAAGCTCTCTAAAAACTGAGTTAGAAAATATGGACCATTTGGTGTTTCCCACACCATCGAGTCATTGCATCTACAGAGTGCCACCAAAACTTCGAAAAGTGAATCAAGCAGCCTACACTCCTACTGTGGTTTCCATTGGCCCATATCACCATGGAAACAAAAGATTGAAATCAATGGAAGAGGTCAAATTGTGGTTCCTCTACAAATTCTTGAAGAGGGTGCAAGATAAGTCATTAGATGATTATATTTCTGTCATGAGAGATAAAGAAGGTAAAATTCGACGATGTTATTCAGAGACCATTCCGATAAAGAGCGATAAATTTGTAAGGATGATTCTAACTGATGCTTGCTTCATCATTGAATACTTTCTTCTATGGCCAGATAAAGACCGTTGGCATTCCAAGCTATGGTCAATGGATATAAGATCAGACTTGATTTTGCTTGAAAACCAGATACCATTTTTTGTTCTTAAAGACATATTTGACCTAGCTTTTCCCAATGGATACAAAAATAGAATGCCATTGGAGCTTGTTACCTTCAGCTATTTTTATGGTACATTCATGCATTCTATGTTTACTAATGAAAAACTTTATGAAAAGTTTACGTTCACATATTTTGTACAACATCAACTGCCGAGGCTTGCTGACGGTACTCTGCAAGTGCATCACTTGTGTGATATGCTAAGAATCTTTTATGTACGACTTGATCAAACATCAAGGACAGATAGTGACATCAAATTGAAGCCTGTATATAGTGCAAGCAAACTACATGATGCGGGAATTGAATTTGAGGTCAATGAAGATGAAATGAGCTTACTTGAGCTGAAGTATTCAAAGGGAGTGTTGAAAATACCAAGAATCAGAATTAATGATGACACAGAAACCCAGTTCAGAAATGTAGTTGCATTTGAGCAATATCACTTCCGTTCATCAAGAAGCATGACTGATTACACAATACTCTTGGAACATCTTATTGGAACAGGAAAAGATGTCGAAGTGCTTGTTGAAAAGGGAATTATAGAGAACTTGATAGGGGAGAATGAAGCATTGGCTTCCATAACCAAGAGATTGGGCAAGCAAACTGCTTACGTAAATTTTAGTGATGATTATATCTCTCTATATGAAGAATTGAACAAGTTTTGTGATAATTCATATCACAAGTACAAAGCAATCTTCAAACGGCAATACTGGAGCACTCCCTGGAGGAAAGCATCTTTCTTGGGAGCAATTCTTCTTCTTTTCCTCACTTTGATCCAGACAATATCTTCAGTCGTTGCCCTATTGCAGAACTAGCTCCAAAGCTATTGTAAGACTCAAGCCTTCATTAATTAAATATGCGGACTATTATCTTTTTCTAGAACGCTGCTTCACCGAGTTTAGTTGCTTTGAGTGAGAATGTTCATTTTGTATTTTGCTATAAGGTTGTATCTAGTGGGCTGTGTGTGTGTGTATGTGTGTTTTTTTCCTGTTTTATTGGTGTGTTAGCTTGTACTTGTAGGATTTTGAGTTTTTAGTTTGGCTTGAGCCATTGATGTGTGTACTGTTTTGTTGTGATTAATAAAATTGACCTTATTTTGGCAGATAAAAGAAAAAGAGCACTGCTTTAGGGATGTTTGTATGGGAAGGGATTTCTTTGCTTCTTTCTATTCATTTACTTCTTGCAAGTCTTCATAATCATGATGCATCATAGATATGATCTTGTTCTTTTTTGAAGCCATTATATAGTCTGCTCCAACCCACATAGTGGGATATCCATAAAGATTTATTGTCCGCTGGTGTTGTAAAGTCCATCTATGTATACACACTGAAAAATTCCATCACTAAATTTTGTAAAAGCCGGTGTTGTTAAAGAAAAATAATCTAAATCAACATAAAAGTACAGGGTGTTTTTCTTTAACATTTTATAAAAAAAAATTGAAATTGCACCATTTTTTACCCATAAGATATCAAAATATTACTCATTTTATGTAGAGTCTTATTTTTTGATCTACAAACTAATCTAATTTTAACAAAAAGAGGTAGTACATGTCATATATTAACTATTAGAGTTAATATAATTTATTATACATTAAATCTGTCTCCATTTCAGTTTTGGTCCCTGAAATTTTAAATCATGTATTTTGTCCCTCAAGTTTTTTTTCCACTTAAAACATCAATCTCTATAATTTCATAAAAGCCTAAACCAATTTATCCTTGAGACAAAAACTATAATATAAAACTTCAAGGACCAAAATTAAAATGATGGTAAATTTGAATGATTGAATATTGTTATTGCACACTCTCTTTCGATGTTTTCACTCCTTCCCTCTCACTCTCTCAATAAATAAAAGTATGCTTAGAAGAAAATTATATTTTTCACGTATTTATTACTTTTAACTAATTTTAATTGATATTTTCATCCACAACATTTTACTAGTGACAACTCACTCACACACACACAGAGGACTGCTGTAACAGTAATTTTAATGATTTTTTAATCATTAATTGGAATACCCTTAATTTTATCCCATTACCATATTCAACGGAAGCATTTGAAATCACTTTAGTTGGCCATAACTTGTGAAAAATGAAGTTTGAAAGTTTTTGTTTGGGATTACTATTCATAACATTCTAAAGTAACCTTAACTTTGAAAAATCATAATTAATTGTAGGGGAAAAAAAGAAATTAAGTGATTCTAAGTTCTATGGGAAGATAACTAGATAAACTTGAGGGGAAAAATAATTATTAGACATTTTTACTTTAAAATCATGTCCAATTTTAATTTCAAAATTTACTATTCATTTGATTATTTTCTATTTTTCCAATATTTTTGCCCAATCTTGGAAGGGCATATCTCTTAACACGATTATCGGATTTGGACAAATTATAACTCATTTTAAAGGGAAAAATCCAATCTATTTGGTGGTAAAATCTCACGTCCTAACTCACTTTATGACTTCAAAACGAGTAGGTTACTTTAAATCCAATTTTGTTGACTTTTATACCATTTTATTCATACTTGATCCAATTAAAGTATGATTGCTTTTACTTGCAATATTAATGCCTTTGGAACATTTTAACTTATTCTAGCATGCCTAGGAATAAATCTACTACTACACATGCTATCATCTACAAACCACATATAAAACCCTTATACGTATTTACAAGCTTCAAATGCTCATCAAGCACTTATCAAACATCCAAGCATTCTCCTTCTTTCTTCTTCTCTTCTTGGATAAAGGTAGCCCTAGGGTTTGGTCATATTGATTGGGTAAGATTCTTGGGAATCTTAGTAGCATAAGCAACTATTATATATTCACATAACATGCATTTAAAAACATGAGACATGCTCATAACTTATTTGCAATTAGAATATTATGCATACCTTATGTGTCACACAACACAACACAGACCACACCATCATTGCATAAAAAGCAATCTTCATCATATCATAACCTTATCATCCACATCATGACATGTTATTTAAATCATAGCAAAGCAAATAATCATGCAATAAATACTATAAAATGTAATTAAAACAATAATTGCTAAGCTATCTTTTCTCCTTGTTTTTCTTGGTCTCTTGGTTGTCGAGTCCTTCCCTCCTAATGTCCAATGACTCTAAATAGTATCACATAAAAATTATCAACTCATTAAGACCATTGTTAACATCACTTCTTCGTAACTACTCTTAACTTGCTTTCTTTAATTTTAACTTTGCACTTTTACATCCCTAGGCTTCAAAATTAATCTAACATGCTTCTACCCTATGATTTTGCATATAGATTCCATTTTTATACTCAAATAGCTCAAAAGAAGCCTCATTCCCTATTAATTACTCAGAACAGCAACCTAGGGAAATTGTTGCACAAAATTCCAATCTTTGTTTCTAATGCTTCCAAACTTAGTTTCTCACTTGTACCCTACACAATTTTTCATTTCAAACTCAATGGAAGCATCAAAATCATCAAAAACACATTCCTTCTTCCATTTTTCCTGCAGGCTGAAATAGTATAAAACATTTGCAACAACATGATTTTTCAACTTCTCTTGCCTTATACATACATAATCTTACTTCTAGACTAATTTCCAATCATTATTCAACATAAAAACACTCATTCCCCTGCATAAGAGATTTCATCCAGCAGCCCAAAATCAAGGGTTTGATGTCAAAAATTCAATACAAGTCCAAATCAACTCAAACCAAGCATCAATATGTAGCAAATTAAGTATAGAGTTGATTGGAACCACTTACCATTTCCAATTTTTGCTCTTTATTGCTTTCTCACTCTAGCCCCTTTTCAAACCCTCTCTTGAAACTCTTCACACACAGCACCATAGCAAAAATTATACCCAACTTACCTTGCATTTTTGGCGTAGAGTTTCTTCTCTTCTTGCTCTTGAAGACCACATCTTGCTCCTTCTCTTGCTCCCTATTGTGCTGGTCGTGTTTTGTAGAAAATGGGGCTGGAAGAGTGATTAAAAATCTGTCCATAAATTATAAGAATTGTGGGGTCCTCTTACACTAACAGAGTAACTTTACATTGATGTAATCTACCACTTTAAGTTAAATAAGAAGAGAAAAAGTGGCACAATCTCAAGTCCCACAATCTCCTTTATGTAAGCAATATTACTTTATGGTTACTTTACCTGAAAATGCTTTTCGAGGATTTTCTTATCACTAAAACAATTCAGCGTCATTAAAAATTTCCATAATTTCTCTGCTTCTCTTACCATTTTTCTTTTCTCAATTCTCATTCCGGATGTGCCTTTTAATTAATTTCTGAAAAAAAAAACCCTAATTTAGGGTTTTTTGGGGTATTTTCTTTCCGTTCCAACAAACTACTTCTGACTTTCTCTTGGAATCAATTTCATAAAATCCTACAATTTATGAGCTATTTTTCCTTACTTTGAAATTAAATATTTGAGGCATCTGGATATCTTAAATAATTATATTTAACTAATTATTTATTAAATATCCAAATATTAAATAACATTTAAAATTTCTGAAAATGTTATTTTTGTCATTTTAACTTAAATCAGGCCTTAATCACTAGTCCTTGACTTTTTTTCTATCTTTTGGTGTCTTAGGCAATTTTATGATATTTTGGTCAAACTTTAACCAAAATACCTTCTGACTTTCTCAAATTTACCAAAATGTCATTGAATTTTCAAAATGACAATTTGGTCCCAAGAATGTTTAATTTACTCTTTGGTCCTTTAATTTTTAGAATGTCTATTTTGCCCTCACTTTTTTTACATTTGGAAAAATTACTCTTTTGCCCTTCTTGTACTTTCTACTTCTACATATATCCTTTTCTTTCATTTTCTTTCACCTTGAACTTTACTGAACCAAATGCTATATAATTTCTAGAGAATCTTTTTATCGGCCAAGGAACTTCACAGAACTAGACTTGGTAGCATATATCATCCAAGCTCGTCCTTAGACTTCTAAGTCCAAAAATTCAGAATATGACATTAATCATGATGGTCACTTCATTATTGTCCCCCAAACTGTTCTTTAGGACTCGATTTTCAAAGAGTTTGGACATTCTTTTCGGTGTTGATAAGCATGTTATCAGTAAAATATCTAAATAAATTTTCAAAATTTGCAAGTAAAATTTACAGCAAAGTTCTTATAATTTATTGCCAAACTTTCATAATTTATGACTTTTTGAAACATAAATTAGCTTTTAAAAATTGTCACTAAATTTTCAAAAATGTGCAACTAAACTCTGTTACCTCTATAGGAGCATGTTCATCCATTTTTTATTATAGGATCACAAGAAGACTCGTGATATAAAAAGTATTCATATATATATCAATAGGTTACCTACTAATGAAGTATTCACAATGATTTAATTTAACAAGCGGACCAACTTTACTTCTTTGCCTAAAATGTGAAAGAGGAATATTTAATTTAATTCAACAAGTAAATTGGAATTCACATAGAATGATATGTTATCTCCGACCAATCCTAAACAACCACACATTCAAATCGTTTGAATTTTACCTTTTCACCTTTTTCTCATTTTTCATCAGCGAAAGAACATAATGAAAAATTGAGTAATTCATTCACATCAATCACTCATGTGTTCGAACCTTGGCACTCCTTCTCTTTGAACCAAAAAGAACATAATGAAAAATTGTACAATGAATGGTTTAATAATAATAATAACGTAAATTACCTATATATATGTTGCAGAAACGGTAGCAACAGGAAAGAAACTTTAATCTCTCTATGTGTGTGTGTGTGTGTGTGTGTAACAGATAGATATATCAATGATAAATGTCTAATAAACGAAGACCTTAATCTGAATTAATGGTTATAAATTATAATTATCTACATGCCTGCATCATCAGCTTTGTTCGGGGTTAATTAATCCAAGTAAGTATAGCTCTTACTTGAAATTGATCACCAAAAAAGATATTGTTAAAAATAAAAAATGTCAAACACTGATTAGATTAGTAATTGGGGAACCAAAGTGTCATTTTGACATAGGTATTGGATAACGTACGATTCACAGTACTTTTATATTTGTTTTTTATACATGTGTCGGAAAAATTTAAAAAAACAAAAGCGGAAAATAGGAATAAAGATGGGAGAATCCAAACTACCTTGTAAATGAATTAAGGTTAGTTAGTGCAGTTAATTAATCAATTTGGTGCATAAATTAGAAATATGGTGATGGAGAGGTTCAATAGAGATCAAAGCAATGTATTTTCCTTACACTTTAGTTTACATGCTTAATTAAGGCTAGTTATCTCTTTTTCTTGTATTTTGTTATTTTTGCAATTAATCAAACTTTTTTTCCTAGTGTTGAAATATGTATGCTAACTCTATCAGACCAGTGGATCAGAATTACAAGTTCAAGAAACGAATGGATAAACTTCTAGGTGTGTATAACGACTTTCGTGAGTGGGGGAAAAAACCAGTAAGGTGTGTTGATATGGCGCGTGAATATTGGAGCACTCCTTGGAAAAAAGCTTCTTCCATTGCTGGCAATATGTTCTATTGTTTCTTTGTTTAAAATGTTCTATTGGAGCACTCAAAAACTTTTGTATTACTCTCTTAAGTCTTGAATAAATTTTGTACATATATTGCTTAATGTAATAACAACTATTTTGGTATGTATGCAAACTTTCCTTTTTTAAGAATGAGTAAACAGTTTGATACATTCACTGTGGTAAGTCCAATTTGCCTTCTTAAATAATATATCTTCCTTTGTGTGCAATCCATATTTCTTTTTGATGCAAAATTAATTCTTGATCTGCAAATTACGTTTTGTGCAAATCATCTTTCTTTATTTAGTGCAAACTATCTTTCATTATATACAAATGATATTCCCTTTCATGCAATCTATCTTCCCTTACATGCAATACATCTTCCTTGTATGTGAAATTAGTCTCTTATGTGCAAATTACATTTTTGTGCAGATCATGTTCCCTTATGTGCAAATGAATTTTCCTTTATGCAATACATCTTTCTATGTGCAAAGCATCTTCCCCTCTTCGTGCAATCCATCTTCTCTTGATATAATTCATCTTCCATTAAAAAAGCCAATACGTACAAATGAGCTTTCCTATTTGCAAATATATATCCCTAACGTGCAAATGAACTTTCATGTTGTGCTTGAGGGAAAAAATTGTACAAAAAAAAAAAAGTAAATTAAAGACTCCCAGTTTTCCTCTTCCTTGAAACTGAAACATAGAGCCATAAGATCAAAAGCATAAGAAAGTGAAACCATGGAGCAACTGAAATCACAAACACGTGCAATTAGAAGTACAGATCATAATGAATGGAAAAAAATAGAGATTTGCAAATTGGTTGCTGTTGATGGCAGCCATGAAAGACTATTGTAGAAATCGCGAGCCTCACAAATACAGATAACCAAAATGGATGCAAGATTCACAAAGGGATACTCAAACCCATAGATCTGCAAATTAATTGCTTGACCATGTGGTTAACGAGAGACGGCGACGATTTGAGGGTAGTGAGAGAGTTAATACATTCCATATAAGATCGAAGGCAAACCATCCTCATCTTGTCAGAGGCCACCATCGCCGTTTTTGAAGGAGGTTGTCGTCACAGTTGTGGGAGGAGTTTGTTGTCACCGTCATCAACCATGAGCAAGACAAGCAAGGAGAAGGCAGTGTGAGGAAGAGGATGAGTGAGTGGCAGTGTGGTATGGGCATTTTGGTCATTTCACTTAAAGTACCAAGTCTTTAAAATGAACTTAGGTCCTTCCAAGTAGAAAACTACTCAAACAGGGTTTTATTAACAATTTTTCCAATTCTGCCGATTTAGATTAGTAGTGAAAACTACTTTTTTAATATAATTTACAGTCTGCAAGGTAAGTATATGATAGGACGTTGTCCTGACTTGCATAAATGTGCTTTCCAAATGCCATCACAAACAAGCCCACTATCAACTAACTAAACTTCTTAATATAATAGCTAGTTGACTTTTGTTGAAGAAATTAAGGAAGCTAAATACACTGCTTAAAAAATATTTATATTTATCATTTTCTCCAAACTAATTTGTCTAACTTATTAACTGATATATAACCTAAATATATACATAAATAAATACATTTAAATAAGGTATTTAATTTCTTTAATCTCCCCAACAAGAGTAAGCTAACTCTTATATTATTGACAGAGGTAGTAGTTTTTTTTTTCAGAAATGTTTATTTCTCCCAACAGCCCAATTACCCCAACGAAGTTGGGTTGCCCCTAGAGCTAGGAATCCGGCCGGCTTGTCACGGGCTCAAATCTAAACAAGTCAACTCATTTAGGCATGTATGCCAAAAAAAACACTCCCATTTCATGAAGCCGGCCTGTGAAAGCATGGGCCAAAGGCAAACCTGTGGGCCTCAAGCCCTTTTAAGTTAAACAAAAAAACAAAAAGCCTTTTTTTATACCTGCCTGGTTGTCTAATAAGGAAAATCTGAAACAACAATATCCTTATATAAAGGCCAAATATTATCCAACTTATAGAAAAAAAATTAGCCATCAAAAACCACACAGTAACAAACACATGAACTTAAATCCACTAGGAAATATATCACAACAGTCACAAATATAAAATCTTTGCAAAATCATTACCATCAGATTTCAAGAAGGACCAAAAGGAGAGTTGATAAAAAAAGGGGCGGACCGAAGGAGAAGCTGAGAAGAATCGAAGGACCGAAGGAGAAACTGTGAAGTGGAGCTAGAGAAACTAAGACATCGAAGAATCTGGGTGTCCACCATACCTTTTTAAGCCTGTAGCCCAATAGGCTTAATTGGGCATGCTCAATGGGTTCTGCCCGTTTTCTTGACTCTAGTTGCTCCCTTCTGAAAACAGGTGTGTTTTTGTGAATTTTATTAAGGAATGATTTGGGCTCTTTCTTTCTTTGTTTTTTTTTTTGGCCAACAGATTTGGGCTCTTTTTAGCTAGTGACTCCGCCCCCTCCCCCAGACCTTTTTGTTGGGCTATTTTTTGAAATGCTTTGTTAAAAGCGTACTATTGAACCTGTAATTGTTGGAACCTAAGCCTATAACAGTGGGCTAAGGACCAAAATTATCTTTTTTTGTTTTTGGTGACACAGTCCCAACATTCTCTTATACTAGCAAATGAGGTTGTTGAAAAAAAAAAAAACTTACTCTTGCTTTATCATTGAATTGAACAGGAAACTACAATGAAATTATTTTTTTTTTTTTTTGCCAAACACTGAAATTATTTTTATAATACAAGGCAAAAGTGATACTTTAGATATTTAACTTTATAAAAGATTTTATTTTCATGATTTAATTTTATAAAGTGTTTTTTTAGTCATCTAACTCAGTTAACAAGACATTTAAGGTTTTCATAATTTAAGGTTGACAAAAAATTTTCAGTTTAATTTTTTAAAAATAACAATGATTAGCACAAAAAGCCATCATTTTAGCTTATGTGTGTTGGGTGGGATGAAAAAAGCAATTTTTAAGGGTAAACCCAAACACATTTTATTTCACAACCAATTTTTTCATCAAAACTATGATTTTGATTAACCCACCCAAACACTATTGTTTACAAAATCTATTTTTGGCAAGAAAATTATGGTTTGAGATGGAAAATCATAGTCTTTCATAAGTCTTTTTTTTTCATTTTTCAGAAACTTTTCTCTAAAATATATTTTCCAAAGTCACATTTTATAATTTCTTCTCTGAAAAGCTATTTCTAACACACACCCAAACGGTATCAGGGTTAAAGATCTGAATAGATACTTTATAAAATTAAAGAAATGTTTCCGCCTGACAAAAAATCATCATTTGAGATTAATGATACTAGGTATTTGGTTGATTATCTATTTTTAAAAAAAAAAAATTTCCACCTAGTTGGTCCAAGCAAAATGTTTCCACCCAGTTGGTCCAACCAAGTTGGTTCATTCAATTTTTTTAAAAAACATGCTGAATTTGGGCCCAGTAATGTAGCCTAGTCAAGTATATGTAGGGTAGGGCCCAACATTACCTTATATTTGCATATTCAAACAAAAGATCAACATTGTTAAGATATCTAGAAATGCATTATCTTACCAATATGGATTGGGTTTAGCATAAGGTGTTGGTCCTTTATAACATGTAAATTAATATTTGAATCTCTGTTAAGAGAGGTGTCCACATTTAATACACGATAGTGCCTCAATAAAATTATTTTCAATCGGAGGATACATATGCTTCGTAAAAAAAATGCAAATTGATCCTTTTTCCACTTGCCATGTAGACTGTTGCGTGTTTCTTCATTTAAAGCAATATATTCCGCAAGATTTAGTAATTACTCTCTTTGATTATATTTATTTATAAAAGATCTTTTCTATGGATAGTATGTTTTTATTTATAAAATAGACCCTTTAGTCTTAAATATAAAATCAGATTTATGGAATAAATTAGAATATCTTCTATGAAGTACCCTTTGGTCTTTTTTAAGGCATTAAAATAACGACTAGAGAAAATACATCGTTTGATTATTAAATACTAGTGATCTCATATAGAGAATATTTTTTTATGAGGTATTCTCGATCTTTTTTCAAGGCATTTCGTTTAAGGAGTATTAAATATTTTTTCTATATACTGATATTTTTTGATAAGGAGAGATATTAGACTATAATATACATTCACATCAAATTTTTATTTGGTCACTTAAATTTAAGAATACACTTTTAACCCTTTATTCTTAAAGTTGTTAGTTTTATTTAATGAAAAATGTTAATTCAGCAATTTAATACTATCAAAATATACTTAAATATTAATTTTTAATATAATTATTTTTACATTTTAAAATTTAACCATGTTTTATCTATATTTAATTCCATAATTACCATTTCAATTTGATGAGTCAGCATTTTTCATTAGATAAAAATATAAAAGTCCATTTTTTAAATTTAAAGGATCAAATAAAAACTTTATGTAAAATTAAAGGTTCATACGTATATTTTAGCCAAAAGAATAAGATAATGCTAAGACTTAACATAGTTAATAAAATTAATATTAGCAATTAGCAATCATCAATAATTTAAATTTCATGATATATTTAATATTTTTAACTTGTTTTGTTTGTTATTTTGAAGGAACAAAATAATAGTCCCACTTGTAGGGTGGGGAAACATGGAGTCACAATATTTGACTTTTTTGTTTGCATTGAGAACTTCGCTAATGCCATTAATTACGTTTTTGTGTCTCAAAAAGTGAAGAAAAAAGCATATGGTGACAATTATTAATGTATTCGGTGATATTTGTAGAACGTATCTCCCCACCATATTCAATTTCTTTTAAAAGCCCATCACTATGATTTGACTATAATTTGAATTTCATATTAATTTGACAGTCATCTTTTTTAAAAAAAAAAATTTGACGTTCATCTCAAGTTTCAAATAATTCCATCCTTTTAATATATATATATATATAATTAGATGCAAGAACTCATATGTTATATGAAATACTCCATTTGCTATATAATATAAATCGTTTATAATTTGGTCCAAAATCCAAGTGACATGTAGAGTGGGCGATTGAATTAATAGTAAAAACTACTTTTTCTACAAGATTTATAGTGTATAAAGTAATGTGAGAGGAATTTTATCTCAATTTGTATACATGTATTTCTCTAACACTAATCCAAACAGGCCTAGAATAATCAATGCTCATTTTCTATTTTTATACTTGTAACTAATAATGATTTTATTTACATTCTTCAATGAGGGTGAAAATAGAAAAACATTTTAATTTAGGACATATTAAATTATCTAACTGTCACTTTTTTATTCCCATAAATTAATTAAAGTCATTTATATTATGAAACGGGTAAAGAAATAAATGAAGAAATTCAAAATTTATGCTTTTTCAGGAAATGTCAAGTCAAATAACATTAAAGGATAAATGGAAGTGGGACCTACAAATTTGAATTTTAGACCTTAGACGACGACAACAAAAATGTCCTATTTCTCTGCGTTTTTGTCTTTTTTAATTTAATTGGAAAAATTGTGGTCCATGATTTAACATTATGTATATAGCATGAAATAATGTATTCTAATTCTAAAAGTTGCTTTTCCCAATAACAAGATGTAGCAATATTGCTCTTCCTATAGGCAATCCAAGTCAAGATGTGTCTTAAACCAAAGCGAGTACAAATTTTAAACAATTTATGGGTCTATTCATATTAGCAGTAGTAAAAACTACTTTTTTCATCTGATTTACAATTTACCAGATAAGAATATAAGAAAAGTTTTTATTCCAACTTACATAAACGTGATTTGGGTATGCTATGGCAAATATGTTTTATGTGATAGGGTGTGCACCTTCTTCCACTTAACATATAAATCATTTTTAGCCATATCAATGAAATAAAAAATAACCAATTAAATCATTAAATACATCTCTAAAAGCCAAGAGGAATCAGGTCTAAAGTAAGCAAGGGTTAGTCCCTTAAAACTCGGTAAATTGAATTCTCATTTAAAGAGTTGCACACATATTGTACTCCAAGGTATTTTAAATACGATTCCTCTAATAGAATGATACATGTTCTTAATAAAAAAAAATACCTTTGTGATAATTTCCAATTTTAAACCCAACCCAATGTCACTTCCTCTAAGCTTTTACCCGTATTTAAATTTGTCTCATCTTTTTTCTTTATCGATTCCTACTGATTATCACCAAAATATAAATAAGGATAAAATTAGAAAGCAGTTAATAATAACTTTTTAAATGACTTACTCCATCAAATTTATAATATAAGTCACTTCTAGAAAAATTTATTGGTATATGTGTCAATTAGAGAGTAATTAATAACATTTTTTTCCATTTTGGCCATGAAATTAATATTTAAACATGACTCTTTATATTTTTTTTCTCTCTTCTAAACTCCTCTGAAGCCTTTTTAATATAGATAAAATAGAAAAAATTAATTTAATATATATTTAGTGAGTTAACTGTCATTTCTTATTTTTGATCAATGAGTTTATGAAATAACTTATATTAAGGATTTGATTTAGTATATTATTTACTGAATTTTCTTTTTTGGGAATGAACCCTATATTTGGGATGTAAGGAACTAAATAAATAGGAAAATCCCTGGAAAATAACCTTTGAAATTCTGAAATCCATTTGCTAATATTTAATGGAAAGGATATGTAGGTATCAAAAGTTGTAGGTATCAAAAGTTGTCATGAATTGTATAGGTAGGAATATGAGATTTTAGAAATTGACGAAAAAGATGAATTACCCTAAAGTTGTCATTACGTTTCACGAAGTTGTCAATATGTTATGAAAAATTGTCAACCAACTCAAAGAAATAACAGAGGCACCCGTGTGAAAAAATTGTCAATAACATAAGAACACTTGTCATTCCCTTTAAAAAAACTTGTCAATACTTTAGAAAAGATTGTTATCCACCTAAATGAAATAACATAGGCACCAAAATGGAGATATTATCAAAAGTATAAAATAAGTTGTTATTACGTTTTACAGGATTGTCAATATATTACGAAAAATTGTCAACTAACTCAACGAAACAACAAAAGCACCCAGGTGGAAAAGTTGTCAATAGCAAAAAAAACTCTTGTCAATCCCTTTGTAAAAATTATCAATACGATAGAAAATTTTGTTTCCCAAAACTCAATAAAACAACATAGGCACCTTAATGGAGATGTATTTAAAAGCATAAAATAAGTTATCATTACATTTGATAGAGTTGTCAATACGCTAAGAAAAGTTGCCAACCAACTTAATGGAGCAACTGAGGCATCTAAGTGGAAAATTTTTCAAAACCATTATATCACTTGTCATTCCCTTTGAAAGATGTTTCAATAAGCTATGCAATTTTGTTTTCTAGAACTCAATGGAACAATATATACACCCTAATAAAGATGTGCTTAAAAAGATAAAATAAATTGTCATTACGTTTTACAGAGTTATTAATAAGCTATGAAAAGTTGTCAACCAACTTAAAGGAGCAACAGAAGAACCTGAGTGGAAAAGTTGTCAAAATCATTATATCACTTATCATTCCCTTTTAAAAGAGTTGTCAATAAGCTTTGCTAATATGTAATCCTGGTGTTTACTTTTTAAAATTTTTGAATGACAGTTTTACTTTTTCACTCAAATTTTGAAATCCCCATTTACTAATAACTACTGATCCGTTATTTCCCTTATTCATGACAGCAAATAAGATTTCAGAATTTCAAGGGCTAGTTATAAAGGATTTTCCCTAAATAAATCAAATTATAGACTATTAATCGAGACAATATTTATAAAGGATTTTCCTTAAATAAGGGGTATTTATTGATTATGGCCAGAGACCCATGCTAAGCCACCTAGCCTGTTCCACCCCTATCGACATGAAGACAAACTTTTGTATTCTTGATCTCTCTGAATGTGACATGCAAGTGATGGAGTTTGACAAGGGATGATAGTGTTTGGCTTGATATTGTTTATAAGCTCATGAATTCATTTTTAATTTGAAAATACCTTCAACAAAATGTTCCACAGCGGAAACAAGAGGGAATGCTCCTCTTATCTTTTATATATATATATATATAACTTTACACATGTTTTATCAAAATCAAAGAAAACATTAAATATCATTAATTATATATTAAAATGTAACTATTTTTAACTTTATCTGTATTTAACATACATAATATCTCATGAGAATAAATTTAAGCAATAATAATTTAATAGTAAAATTATACCCTTCAACCTTTAAAATAAAACTCATTTTGTAATTTAATTTTTTTCATTAGGGTAAATATTATATTTAAATCTGAAGAGTATATTCATATAAAAGTTGAATGATGGGACTTATAAATAAAAATATTTCTTTCTACCATACAAAAAAACATATATTTTATCATAATAAAATTCTAAAAAGAGAGTCCCATTGGGGGTTGATTAATGATTAAAGTGGAATCAATTTGAACACCTTTGATTGGCCGCAAGGAACAATCATGCATTTGAGAGTGGCAGTACTGTTGCTACGTACCAAAGTCATAATAAAGCTGCCTTCAAACTTCATTCCACCCTTTCTCTTCTTGCAAGGACAATCATGCTTATAGATAACTCACCACATGCCACAAAAAAAAAAAAAAAAAAAAAAAAAAAAAAAAAA
>QFDD01007163.1:0-14937 GCA_006871305.1 Vachellia collinsii
CAAGGGGGATCCTTCAAGATGAATGGCTTGTTCTGGTGACACCCACGGGCCTCAGCCAATTTTCTCTTGTAAGTTTCTCGAGACTGTGAACTCGGTAGCCAGCAGGAAGCAAGAATGTATTTGCCTTTTTATTCAGAATGAATCGATCTATCTGCAGGCCAAAGAAACCAAAAATAACGTTTGAAACAAAACAGTAGAATCAAAAATCGATCAGCTAAAACCTAGAATTAAGTTAAGAAAAAGGGGATAATCGCCTCATGTGTTCGCATTGAAACCGTTTTCGCTGTCATCCACAACAGCATACTGAGAAAAGCAAAAGACATGAGCTAGGAGATTGAGAGAGTTGAGAGAATAGAGAGATGAAGAAGAAGAAGGGGGATTTCGGTCAAAAGTAGCCGTTGAGAGGAGGAACTAAATTGAGCCGTTGCATTGTGACTTGGAAGTTGAGGCGGTGGTAATGAGTCGGAGCGTCACGGAGAGAGGGTTTCGTCGCTTGTTTGTACAAGTAGTAATTTTCCAAATAGATTTAATCTTTTTTTTTTAAATTATCTTTTGAATATTTTTAAACCAAAGTTGGCAAACAATCAAAACCACCTTTTTTTTTTTTAAGATAAAACCATGGTTTATGATTTTACTTGCCAAACATCCCATTTTTCTGAAAAAGCATTTGTGGAACTAAAATCATGGTTTTAAAAAAGTATCTTCCCTAGCTTTTTCTCAACATGTGAGATGAGTGACCAAAAAAGTATCTTCCCCCATTTTTCTGAAAAAGCATTTCTCAACATACTTTCTCATCAGTTTTTTTTAAAGCACTCATCGGTTTTTTTTAACATTCAGCTTTTTTACCGAAAAATATATATAGTTGTTAAATTACATATTTTACTATTTTTTTTCAAAATTTTACTATTATCTTCACAATATTAAGTAAATAAAAATATTTTTTTAAATTATTTATTACAAAATTTATTCATATTTTTTTATGAAATGATATATTGAGCTTACATATGGATAAATGGTACACTTTAAAAAAAAAATTCAATATCATTTTAGTGATAAAATGCAAAAAAATAATTTAATACATTACTTTATGCCTTTTTTGATCATTTCACATATTAGAAGTTATTCTAATATCAACTATATAAACATATTCATTTTTTCACATTCACTTTTTTTCCTAAAATATATTCTATTCTCAAAAGTTATTTCTCACAAACCGAGACATAAGATATTCTCCAAAAGTAATCCAAACATACCCGAAGTCTCTCTTGTTTTTACAAGTAGTAATTTTTCAAATAGATTTAATCTTTTTTAAAAAATTAGCTTTTGAATATTTTTAAGCCACAATTGGGGAAAAATCTCACATTAAAAAATTAATTAGAGAATGAAACATGATCAGTTGCACTTATGGAAGCTTAGTTATATATGTAGAAGTTCAGTTGTACATAATGTGAAAGCTGAGTTGCATATTATAAAAACTCAGTTGCATATATGTAAAAGGTTTCATTTTACAATTAATTCCTTAATAAGAGACTTTTCCTCAATTTTCCCTATTTTTTAAAATGTAATACATTTTTTATTCTTACCCTAATTAATTTTATACTTTTATCTCCTTATTTTTGTGTGAAGGAGTACTTCTTTCCTAATACTAAAGTTAGACGCACATTTCCTCTCGTTCACCCGCCCTATATTTGGGGGAAAATACTTTTTTATATATTTTTTTTTTTTTACTAATTAAAATTTGCTTCTAACTCAAGGTAATTTGGTTGTCTATAACTTATAAAGTAAATAAGGAGTAAACTAAATAATAGACTAATTATTACTATTAGCGGTCACCCATATAGACAAATCTCAGAGCTCATTTAGTAAGAAGAATTAATTTTAATTATAATGAAATGAAGAGAATAGAAAACTTCCGGTCATTGACATATTAGTATGTGCTAGAATTAAATAATGGGTTAATGAGAAGATTATATTTAATAGGTTTATATTTATTGGAGGAATTACTATGAGATTTTAAAGAATAAGTTTAATTATCAAAAAATCCTAATAACAAATGAAGAAATAAATATATCGTCATTTCTTGCATAGTTGCACTGAAATTTTGTCATTGAATACCCATCACTTGTCATTAGACTAATTAAGTCATTTCTTTGTGACTCCATACTAATTCCCTCTTATTTATTTCTTCCTTCCACTCTTTCATGCGTAAATTGTTGGAAAAAACCTTCATTGTAAAATTTATTTGCCAAAGGCACCCAATTCTTGTGTGTATATAACTCATTTTTAACCCTGTAATTTGTCTTCAACGTTGTCCAAATGGATCGCACATGCCATGCCCTAATGATTTGCATCTGCTGAAAATATACTGCCCAGATTGTTAAACAAGTTTTCAAATTCATTCACATTTTAGACAATAAATTTTTCAACTATTTTTTCTCTTTCATTTATTTATGATGAACTTAATGAGTAACGTGTGTATGGATATGTATTGGAGTCAATGCCAATGTCAAGAAGTGACCCAGACTGCACGGCTGACGTGGAGGAAGACATGATTATTGTGTAGATGGCTAGTGTCAATGCGGAGATTCACTAAAATATATCTTAAAACCAGAAACTCCCCAATTAATAACCAGCGGGTTCTTCTTCATCTACATTTGGAAGATTGACTTTTGGTAAAATATATTTTGAAAAAATAAGTTTTTACTAGAAGGCATTTATGTTTGAATATGTTAAATTCAAAATGATTTTTCGTAGAATGTATTTATGTTTAGATAAATGTTATAGAAATGACTTTTTGAAGAAAATTACATAAAAGAATATGAAGATAATTAATACATATATATTATTTTATATATTGTGATAAAATGATAAAAAAATGGAATAAAAAAATATATTTATATTACATATAATTAAAAAGTAAAATTATCCAAGTAATAATAATATTGTTATGAATTTGACAGACAAAAGATAGAGGAAGAGGGAAAAGTATAGAGCAATGAAGAATAACTCTTCTTCTATATCTACAGGATATGCCTTATATTTATAGACATGAATTACAATATCAAGATAGATCAATATCAGAGATTACATAAGATATTAAGAGAATACATAATCAGGGATAATAGGAGATATGGACATCCACATAATAATATTTATAACACTCCCCCTTGGATGTCCATGCTAAACATATGTCTCATTAAAAAAACTTCAACTAAGAAAAACCCAATGGGACAAAACTAGTAGAAGAAAAAAGAATACATAGTTTATTGATATACTTCCCAATGCTGCCTCATTAAAAACCTTTTTAGGAAAACCCAGTGGGACAAAACCTAGATAAGAAAAAAAGAGTACAGCATGTATCAACTCCCCCTCTTAACCACATCACTCAATATTTTTTAGTTTGTGAAGTCAAATGTTTATAGCATAAAATGACTTAATGAACAAATCTGCTGGATTTTCATTAGGACGATTTTGTGGTATGATAGTTTCAGTTCCTTTTGGAAGGTCATGAGTAAAGAAGACTTTAGTGAAACAAGCTTTGCTCCATCACCCTTTGTACAGTTGTACCTACACATGTAAACAAGTATACTAAGCAACATCTAAATAAATGATCATTCATACTTAGATATACCTGAATATAATAACCTCATACTCATAATACCTCTGAGATAACGAAAAATATATTTCACTCTATTTTACTGTATTTGTAATGTTGAAGAACTATGTCTTGCTAATAGATTAGCGACAAATGATATGCCGGGGCATGTCATATTAGCAAGGTACATTCGTGCCCAAATAGCACTTAAGTAGGGTGCTTCCAAACCAAGTAGTTCTTCATTTTCTTCTTCGCTAATATCTCGAGGTCTAAAAATGTTTTTATCAAACTACAAAGATTTCAAAATCATTTGGTTTCATAATGAAAGTGACTTATTTGAGAAAAACTGTTATAAAACATTCATTTCAAAATCTCTCTGCAAACAATCATTTGCCTTTTGGAAACTCTTCAAGAGTTTCAATGATGTTGATATCATCAACATAGACAACAATACAGGTAAACTTACACATATATTCATTCAAAATGCACATTGATTGCTTCAAGCCATGAATTTGATATTGTTCTCGAGAATTTGCATTTGGTGCTTCTGGCATCTTGAGTCCTTCAGGGACTTTCCTATAAATGTTACTGCCAAGTGTGTCATGTGAATGTACAATCATGACATCTAGAAGACCCAAGTCAAGCCTTTTATTTATTGCTAGGTTAATTAAATAACGAAAAGTAATTATATCCACTACTGGTGGATGTATTTCTTCTCAACTTATGAAAGATCTTTATGTAAAGCACTAGGTTATAAGATGTGCCATATATCTTATAACTTTTCCTTTTTCGTTTATCTTTCATACAAATACCAATCTATATTCAATCAACTTTACATTTGTCAGTGTAAGGACTACAGTTCCTAAAACTTTTCATTTTTCAAAGACAGTAATTCTGCATTAATGGCTTACATCCATATGCCCAATCCTTTTTTTATTAGCACTCAAGAATGGATATTGTCTTACGATCCTCATCATTCATTACATCATATACTATTTGATAAACAATGATGTCGTCAATATTGACTTTGTTTCAATCCCATCGGATTCTATAGTTTATTGAGATCTCAACATTTTCAAATTCGTCAAGTACCTGAGTATCTTTTGGGACTACAATATTCTCTTCTGGAGAAAATAACTCTTCAGGAGTTGACTCTTTTGGAACAAGCAAATTTTCATGATTAACCTCAACTACCACATTCTTAGTTCCTTTTCTCATGTGAGGATTTTAACGTTTTAAACCGATGGGCCTTTCACGTTGCAGGCATGCTTTAGATTCATTCATAATATATTGTCCTTCTGGGACATTCATTCTTATAGGAGCACTTAGCAACTGAGATATGTGACTTTATCATTCACTTTTGGTCAATAAATGCTTCAAGCATTTGGTTAGCTAAATTCTGTGAATGAATTATCCATTGAATTTTTGTGCACATTTATGAGAATCAAACAGAGACAATGATAATTCATTCAAGCTAATCTCTTTACCCAACTTCTTATTTTCTCCCCCTGATATTAGGAAAAGTAATTTATCAAATGACACTTGGCAAATCGTGTCATAAAATTCATAACCATCATATATTCACATCCTACTTTAAAGACCTATTTTGGTGTGTTGTGGTGGTTTTACAGGCACATATTCTACACACCTAAAAGTAGGAAATATTAGGTTCTTGATCAAAAACCTTTGCAACGGGAAAAACTTTCGATAATTTGTTGGCTTCATGAAAATTAACAATGCTGCATGCAAAATGGCTAGTCCCTAAGCAGAATATGGGAGATTATTCCTCATGTAAAAGGTTGCTTTCATTAATCAATTATTCTGCTTGTCCATTTTGCATATGAACATGAATTACAAGATGTTTCAACATCAATTTCAAGAGAAATGTAATCCTCATTAAGGCTAGTGAAGTAAATTCACTAACACTATCAAGATGTAGTTTCTTGATCGGTTAATCATGATAATATGCTCTTAACCATATTCATTGAGCAAGGAATCTTGCAAACTCCAAGTTCCAAAAATATAATAAACAAACGTCGAACCATTTAGTTGATGCATCAATTAAAACCATATGGTAATTAAATGGTTCCCTATTTGGATTTATCGCCCTACAAATATATTCCTGTCTCCATTTTAAGAATGTGAAAGGCTCACATTGCATTTAATTTTAAGAGGGCCTAATAATCTATTTTTCCTTGGAACATGCAACACATGAGAAATAGTGACATTTATTTACACTTCAGGGTATGTCCACATTTTATTCTCAATCATTTTTCGCATCATAATTGAACCAGGATGATCTAAACGGTCATGCCAAACATTGAATTTATTGATAAACTTCTGATTTACCTTGTCAAACTGCTGGCTTATTTTACTTAACTTCTTATTTGTATTAGTAAACTTCTGGTTTACCTTATCAAGCTGCTGGCTTATTTTACTTAACTTCTTATTTGTATTAGTAAACTTCTGGTTTACCTTATCAAGCTACTGGTTTGTTTACTTAACTTCTGGTTTACTATCTCATGCCAAACATTAAATTAATCAGTAAACTTCTAGTTTACTATCGTATGCTTTCAACTATACTTATGTATAGTACAAGCTAGATAAAAAATAGAGGAAAATTTTATAATATATATTTTCTACAAAGATTGAATTTGTAATGTAAGACACTCTAAATTATTTTCAATTATTGTTTCTATATGGTATCCATTTCTATGGATATCTTGAAACTTGATAAGTTTCGTGTAGATTTAGTAGAATAGAATGCATTTTCAATGCATAATTCTGCTTATTCAAATAACATAACATTGGCTATTTTGGAGCCTTCAATGCATAATATTGATTCCTCCGGGACACACCTTTGAGCGCTCTGGCCGGACTGATAGGTTTTTGGTGCCGAGGGAGAGAGGGAAATTTCTCGGTAGGTCCCATTATTTTCGTCAAGGGTTGTCCTTGACCTACGGTTTTCTGTTAAGAGAGGTATGTTCAAAGATGTTCCACAATAGGGGGAGAGTAATTGGCATAGATGGCTTGTCTCATGATGACTCATTGTTATATGCGTGAGACCAACCTTCATCTTAACTCTTTTTGTGGTTCTCATCAGTTTTTTCTCTCACTTCAGGTGAGAATTAGAATCACTACGATTCCGACCATGCCCACGCTCGTGGTTGGTGTCTCATCTATTATCTCGACCACCACCACTATTAGATATTCACTTCAGGGAATAAAGTCGAGTCAATTGGATGGATTCATAAATTTTCAACGAAAAACTCATTGTTTTATTCAACTATGAGAAGAAAAGAAATTACGCCAATATATATCTTAAAACTTCTCTCCCTACCTTACTAAAATAGGAGAAAATTGGATGTATGAAACATGACTGAGTTATTCTTACTCACAAATTTAATGTTTGTAAGCGTAAAGGCATCCATTTATAATGGGCTTTTGGAAATATAGCCAACTTCTGGTGGTTATACCTTTCTTTTAAATTGTTCCAAAGAACAAGTGGGTTGGTTATGTATCCAATATAGAGGATCCTATAGCTACTCTCCAAGATTGTATACTAAAAACAAATATCAATTGTGTACAATTAAATTCCAAATATGCATATTCCTTGATAAGAATTTAATATATTGATATAAATTCATTCACTATTCTATACATCATACAATAATTTAAAAGATGAGGTCTCACTTCAACAATCTTGTGCATTACATTGCCATGAACTAATAGTACACTGTATAACATGTAATTACGTACTCTTACATGAGTACCTCTCAGTAACTTAATATGCAAATAACCGTCCTTTCTTATAACCGGCTATTATGCAAAGGATACAAAATTAATATTCATACTTTTTCACAAGCACTACTCTATTAAGAGCATAAAATCGTTCTTCCACAGAACAGATTGATCAACATGACACAACATGCATAATGAGAAATTTGTAGAATTAATTCAATAATTCAATGACAAATTGCAAATATCATATAGTGCACTGAAATAACCATATATGCAAGTTTTTATTTGGAGTTTTAAAACTTTCCAGCTCCCGCTATTTTATATATCCAAATATTGTTTAAAAGATTATTCTTAACATACTTCACTTAAATAAATATTTGCAAAAATTAAAAGTTATTGAAATAGCTTAATGTTAAGTCTCCTAAAAATAAAATGTTATAGGATTAAGTGAAACTGAAATGATAAAAAATAAAAATGTTAATAGAAAAATTAATTAGTTGAATATTAAAATGATAAAAAATAAAAATGTATATTATTTAAGAAAAACTAACAATATTAAGATTAAATAATTACAAGTGTACCTTTTAAATTTAAAGAACTAAATTGAAACTTTACAAAAATTTATAGGACCAACATTATACTTTAGGTATAATATATTAACCCTTGAAAAGTATCTATGGAACATGTAATAAAACTATTACCCTTCCATAAATTTATATACACGTTCAATTTTAACAAATGAATTTTTATTATTCAAAATAAATGATAGAGATGAGACCATTTGGAGTGTTGGACGACAGATGAGAAAGCAAAATTATCTCCTTCTGCCTCCTACCTTGAATGTCTTTTCGACCAGTAACGCTTTGCCAAACATGCCTCACAATTGGAAAATGTCTTTTTGGGTTCAGGTTGGGCTGACCCGATCCACAATCGTTATTTTTTTCTAAAATGTTTTGAGCCACTGAGCCCAACTATTGAGATTTTTTTTTCTGTGGACTTAGGGTTGAGCTGTCCCGATCCACAACTTTTAATAATTTTTTTAATGTTTGGGCCACCTAAGCCCAACATTTGAATTTTTTATTATTTTTCTATATAAAATAATTGAAATGACGGTGTTTTGGAGGTTGAGCTTTCATCTTCAACCTCCAACCGAGTAGTATATGCAACACATGTTTAAGACATGTTTATATAGTTAACCCATCACACTGAAAACATTTACACAATTCAGTCATAGCCATAGAAACGTAAGAAAACTCCGATACCACTGAAGGATTTAGAACATACCTAGAGATTCCTAGTTGCTCTTGGTACTTACACGAGTCGGATCACAGTGAAGAACTTGATTATACTACACAGCAATATTACACAAAGACTAGAGAAAGTGTTTGGAAAAAGAAGGAGAATGTTTTGTCCTATCATATGTGAAAGAGATGTCCATTTTCTACCTCTCATTCTCTATTTATAGAGAATACAAATGAGCGGTTTTTTCTCAATTCAAAAATCACATTCCACCAAAATAGGAGTACATGTTCCCTCATGATGATTTAAATTTTAACCTTTTGGGGAATATTACCCATTTCAACCCTATATGCTTATTTATTACTTTTTCCGCTAAGTTAATGGACTGGGCCTACTCCATCAAGGAAAGACTAACCCATTTTCCAACAGAGTTGTATGGCAAGGTAACCTAGATTGATCAGTTTTATGTAAGAATATCCTATTTTTAAAATGAGTAAATAAATAAATGATATACATGCATGCATGTTTCTAGTTTCAGGTTTTCCCCAACATGGCACGTGCATTCCCCTACCATATTAAAAAAAACAAGTTCGTCACTTTAAATTTAATTACTCATATATCCTTACCCTATATTAACTATTCCCATATAAATCTTTGTTAAAGCAGAGAAATAATTCTTACTTTTGTAAAGGATGTGAGCTTTGCACAAACCATGACTCTAGTCTTTATATAAGAATTTTTTTATCATACATGAATTTTTTTATCTTAAATATAAGTCTACTTAAAAGGTTATGAATAACTATTTTTTAATTTTAGCTTTATTCAATTTTCATTCCAAAAAAAGGGAAGAGAGAGAGAGAGAGTTAAGAATGATAAATGCGGAAAGAAACAAATGAATAAGAGAAACTTGGAGACATTTATAAATTAAAAACAAATCTTACATTATTAAATAATTTAAACCTGTCTCTCCAAAAATTGGGAGATTTTGAAGAGAAAATTCTTCATTCAGATGCTTATTTATAGTTGAAGAATTTACATTCCAACCTTTCGGATTCAAGAAGCTTGTGGATTATTTGAATAATGGAGAAGAGAAGTTATAAGAAAAATATGAACGTAATCCTAATTTAAAGATGAAACACTGACTTAATTTAGAACCATTGGAGTTGATAATAGATATTCAAATGCAACTTCCTGTTGTAATCCATCATAATACAAAAAAGTTCCATAATATAGAATTTTATGAAATGTCCCCTCGATCTTTTATATAAAATTGATTTTAATAAATGAAAATTGAACTATAGCATTAGAGAATATGACAAACACATAATGGAGCGCTTTCCCAGGGTCCATTTGAATAAGCATTGGGAGAATTAACTTTTATTTAGAATGTATTTTGGAAAATGACATTTAAATAGAAGTTAGATAATATGTGATATTATTTATGTTAAAATAATCGTTGGAGAAATGACTTTTAGTGAAAAATTATTTAAAAAGACATAAAACTCATTAAATTGTACATATATGTTATTTTATATATAGTGATAAAATGATAAAAGTAAAAATGTATATTATTTAAATAAAACGTATGTTGAATATTAATTAATTGAAACTAAAATGATAAAAAAATAAAAACGGTAATAAAAAATTAATCAGTTGAATATTAAAACGATAAAAAATTAAAATGTTAAGATTAAACGATTAAGTGACACTAAAATGATAAAAAATAAAATTGTTAATAGAAAAATTAAGTAGTTGAATATTAAATTATAAAAAATTAAAAATGTATATTATTTAAGAAAAACTAACAATATTAAAATTAAATGATTACAAGTGCACCTTTTAAATTTAAAGGATTAAATTGAAACTTTACATAAATTTACAGAACCAACATTATACTTTAGGTATAATATATTAACCCTTGAAAGGTATCTATGGAACATGTAATAAAACTATTACCCTTTCGTAAATTTATATACACGTTCAATTTTAACAAATGAATTTTTATTATTCAAAATAAATGTTAGAGATGAGACCATTTGGAGTGTTAAACGACAGATGAGGCTACTATTTCCTTCTGCCTTGAATTTCTTTTTGACCATAATACTTTTTTCAGTAACGCTTTGACCCTTTTGGGTTCAAGAACTTCTATCCAAACACACTTTCACTTTATTTCCAGAAATTCATTCTTCAATGTGTTTTTTTACTTGAAAAGGAAAATTCTTAGACACCTCCGGCAAGATGTTTTAGATTGATCAAATCCAGATCCCTCCTCCATGCAAAGTTTAGCAGAGGGAAAGCAAAATTAATTAGTAAAGGCTCCTGATAAAAAAAGGTTATTGCAGCAAATGAACCCAATTAATTAATTATTTATTTTATATCTTTTTATTTTATTCTGTACACGAGACATACGCAGGTAGGCGTAACAATATCGAAATTTTCTTATATGCTGTTCGCACTTTGTTTTTCTTGGTGAAATATGCTATACGTACTTTAATTTTAAAAATTCTACAAGGTTTCAGACGATGTGATGAGAAGGCGGACGTAACATATTGAGTAATAAAATTGATAGTTATTTTCACAACTTTAATAATGTTATTTGCAATTATTTTTTATCACTTGAGAACTTTATTATTTGAGTTGTCTCACCGTGGGAGAAGCAACTTTTTTTTAAAATGTGTTTTGAAAAATAACTTTTGAGTAAAAATTAGATGATATGTTGTAATTTATTTTTATATAAACGATTGGAGAAGTGACTTTTTATAAAAAGGAAAATTAATTTGGATAAACGTAAAAAGGAAATACTCCATACTCATATATATTTTATATATTACAATAAAATTAAAGAAAAAGAAAATCATAAAAACTAAAAAATGGAATAAAAAAATACATATAAATTAGATACTATTAAGAAGTAAAATTGTTGGGTTACCTATAAAAATTTTGAGAGAACACTAAAAATTGTTCAATTAACCATTAAAAAATGGATTGTGATGCCCATAATCATCCTCTCCGCACCACCCCACCAGGAATGGTTGAGAGAACATGCAAAGGAGTGACTAATCTGAAAATTTCCTCCCTTCAATTTTTAGAGGAAGTATAGGATCTTAAGCTCTTCGCCTCCCCGGTCGAGCACGTCCCCGACCTGAACCACGGTGGTAAACCCTCCAATCCAACGACCAGACTCATCCATGAGGTTGGCAAGTCGGAAAGCCTGTTTGGATTTCTCAACATCGCCATGGAGGTCGCCAACGGCAATTAGACGATCTGGAGACGAAGCCCAAGCACGCCTGAGGGTGACAACGGTGGAGTGAAGAGTGGAGCACGGTTGAGATAGGAAAGGAAATGGTGAAACAGTCCAAGGTGCTTTTTTGGGCTGAGAAGTCACTTCTTGGGCTCAAAACTACCCATTCAAAAGCACCCAATATTGATCCAATGTAATCGGGGAAAAGCTCTGGAAAATCGGGTGGGCAACCAAAAAAAAAAGTACCCAATATTGATCACACTTCCAATCATTTTCACAATCTTGGTAACACCACTAAAATCCTCTGTTTTTTCTTTTTTTTTACATTACATAAGCTGTTTCAAGCAATTATAACTTTATTAATAACACATCTACCCATTTTCATAACTTGAGCAATACTATTTATAATTGTTTTTTATCATTCCAAAACTTAGGGGAATTTAATCAAAGGTTGGTCATTTAAGCCATTTATTAATGCACCTCCAACGATGTTGACAACACACCTTAAATTATTTTCACAATTTTGTTAATGCCATTAACAACTCTTTTGTTTACATTATTAAAGCTATTTGCTACACTTGCAACAATATTAACGATACTTCCCCATATTTTCGAAACATAGTTAATGCAACTTACAACTGTTTCTTACACTTATAATGATATTGACAATATTTTCAGTCATTTCCACAACTTCCATAATGCTATTTATAATTGTTTTTATTACTGCAACATAACATATTCCCATTAACATCGCAAATTGTAAATAACTTTATTAAAGTTATGAAAATAACTAGAGGTGTTATGAGTTTTATTACTCAATGTGTTGGGCATGCCTTCCCCCTTTTAAAAAACTCTTTGGGGGTGATTTTTGTCTTTTTGTCTAAATACTAAAATTCTATATTATTACCATGAGACCAATGTGTCTTTTTTCATATTAGAGTGACATTTTTGGGATTTGAAAATTGAAGTGATATTTTTATAGGATTTTCTCTTATCAATACCAAAAAAAATGACATTTTTGGGATTTGAAAATTAAAGTGATATTTTTATGGGATTTTCCCTTGACAATACCACAGAGTGACATTTTTGGAATTTGAAAATTGAAGTGATTATTTTTGAGGGATTTTCTCTTATCAATACCACTCTACTAATTATTACAAGTCCAGTTTGACAAAATCTCACATACAAGCAAATGGAGGTTAAGTCATTTAATATTTAGATTTAATTGGGATAAAATTAGAAAACAAGCATAAGCATTTGCATGGAAGTGAGAATTGCCGGTTACGATTAGTTGGGATAAAAAAATACTCACAACCCCCTTTTTAAATCCAAGATAACTTCGTCCGATTTTACAAGCGCATGGTCGTCAGAGTGGCAAGCATCTTAGTTACCCTTAATTAAATTATTTAATTCCAGTTCTGCCGATTTGAAAAGAATAGATATTAGTTGGGTGAGTCTTTAGTCATGTAAAAAAGGAAATAAAATAAACATAAAATTTAAAAATACTGTTTGGCATACATATGAAAAGAACAAAAAAACAATTCCCTGCAAATGATATTTTGTGTGATTGAACTTAGAAGCAAGAAATATTGGAGAAGTCACTTATATTTTGACACCCATTGATAATCAACTTGCGAAGGCTAATTATATGTTCATGTTCCCAAATTGAGCTCCACTGAATACGCGCTTCATAATCATCCATTTCTCTCTTACACTCAACCTGTAATTCTTCAAGTTGCTCCATTTTTCCAACTGATGATAAAAAGTCGTTGTGTTGTAACTTGTAAGTTTAGCTCATCCAACAATGCATCATCATTTGGCACTCTCCCATGTCTCATGCTAAAGGCTTGAAGAGATGATAAACTGGAAACTACTTCCTCGGGGAATTTAACATTAAGTCCGTCCAGCAACAAGAGTCTCAGCTTCTTCAAATTCTTCAACTCCTCTGGCAATTTTTTTACACCAGTATAGGATAGGCTCATGTGCTCTAGGACTATCAAGTCCCCAATTGCTGATGGTACATCTCTTATTCCACGATTAGATGACAAGTCTAGTACTCTAATAGTAGTTGGAAGGACAAATAGATTAGTTGGGAAGACTTGTATTGAAGTATCCCTAATAAGCATAGTGATGAGATTAGGACAATGAGGCTTCTGTGACAAGTCTGTGATCATTCTACCACTGCCCCACGGTGATAGCATTTCTACCTCTCTCCACTTTTGTGACAAGACTTGAAATTGTATCCTCCCCTGCTTTTGGGCCTCATATGTATTAAATTCAGTCAGAAAACCTTCCGCCATCCAGACCATAATAAGCTCTTCTTTTAGAAAGTTATAGTCCTCAGGATCAGGAAATAGAGCCAATTCCAAAAGGTATGACTGCTAGACATTATTTGACAATCTATCATAACTAAATTCAAGCAAATAATAGACATCTTTAACTCCTCAAAATTTGTATGGTACGCTATCCATGGCGCGTCCAAAGGTACATAGAGCAACGAACAATGATTATCTAATCAAATACCGATTAAACATAGTTAAATTTTAAAATAGAAAAATAATTATACTAAATAATTAATATTTAAATATATTTTAACATTATTTAATTACAAAAAATCCTTTTAAATTTCTTGAATCAGCATTTTCTATTAAGTTAAATTAATAATGTTAACATTAAATAATTAAAAATGCACTTTTTAAACTTGAAGGATTAAACCAGTAGTTGACATACATTTAAAGGAATAAACATATACTTTATCATCAATTATACTTAAATATTTAACATCATTAATTATCACCGTTAAGTATAGGACCAAAACAAAATCTTTTGGGCTCTTAAAATCAAGATTTGTAAAAAATATAGGACCCTCAAAAGAATAAGACCAGAAGATATCACTTTTAGTTTTCATCTCTATAGTTTTAACACTTTCGGTTTTGATCCCCTTAACGGCGATAATTAACATCTTTAAACATTAAAGTCCTTATGAAACTATATCGAACAAAACTATAGCTTTAAAACTAAAAGGACTAAAATCCAAATTCATACAGAGACCAAAGATTATATTCATTTATCATAAGAAGCTAAGTTCAAATTGAAATTAGATGCTTGTAAAACTTAAGAT
>QFDD01007164.1:0-12733 GCA_006871305.1 Vachellia collinsii
CTTTTTTTTTTTTTTTTTTTGAAAAAACACTATTTTTAATACAATACAATTTTCTTACTCAAAAACATATAAAATCATATCTACATAACTATATCAAAAATAATAAACACTCTAAAAGTTTTAAACTTAAGTTCACAAATCATATAATATAAGCTTATTTCATCATCAATTATTATCGCTATCTTCAATTTTAAGAATATTTGCATTTGACCAAGCTTAACTAGGAATAAGCTCAGAAGGCTTTACTTTGGCGAGATAAAAAATATAAAGTATTTCATCTGTAATATCATCATCATCATTTTAAGTTTTTGCAACAAATAATAAACCAAAATCATAAATTTAAAATATGTTTATTATGTAAAATACATATAAATTATTTAAAAAAAATATAAAAAAATTATGGCGGGCTTAAAAGGGCCGGCCCTCGGCCCTACAGGGCTGGCCCTTTTAAGCCCTCAGCCCATTAGGGCTGGCCCTTTTAGGCCCGTTTCCTTCTGGAAACTTAAAATCACAAGCCCGACCCTCTAATTAATCGGGCCTAAAGGGCCGGCCCAAATTCCCGGCTCTACTTCAAGCCATATAAAGACTTGTCTAACTGAATTTGATATTGTTCTCGAGAATTTGCATTTGATGCTTCTGGCATCTTGAGTCCTTCAGGGGCGTTTCTATAAATGTTACTGTCATGTGTGTCATGTGAATGTACAATCATAACATCTATAAGACCCAAGTCAAGCCTTTTATTTACTGCTAAGTTAATTAAATAACGAAAAGTAATCATATCCACTACTGGTGGATGTATTTCTTCTCAACTTATACAAGATCTTTGGGCAAAACAATAGGTTATAAGATGTGCCCTATATCTTATAACTTTGCCCTTTTCATTTATCTTTCATACAAATACCCATCTATATTCGATCGGCTTTACATCTGTCAGTGTAAGGACTACAGGTCCTAAAACTTTTCGTTTTTCCATGACAATAATTCTGCATTAATAGCTTACATCCATACGGCCAATCCTTTCTTTATTGGCACTCAACAATGGATATTGGCTCATGATCCTCATTATCATTCATTACATCATATGCTATTTTATAAACAATGATATCGTCAACGTTGACTTTGTTTCGATCCCATCAGTTTTCATAATTTATTGAGATCTCGTTGTTTTCAAATTTCTTAGGTACCTAAGTCTCTTTTGGGACTACAAGATTCTCTTCTGGAGAAAATAACTTTTTAGGAGTTGACTCTTCTGGAACAAGTAAATTTTCATGATTAACCTCAACTTTACCATCTATATTCTTAGCTCCTTTTCTTTTGTGAGGATTTTAATGTTTTAAACGGATGAGCCTTTCACGCTTCAAGCATGCTTTAGATTCATTCATAATATATTGTCCTTCTGGGACATTCATTCTTATAGGAGCACTTAGCAGTTGGGATATGTAACTTTATCATTCACTTTGGGTCAATAAATGCTTTAGGCATTTGGTTAGCTAAATTCTATGAATGAATTATCCTTTGAATTTTCTGTGCACATTTATGAGGATCAAATAGAGCCAATGATAATTCATTCAAGCTAATCTCTTTACCCAACTGCTTATTTTCTCCTCTTGATGCTGAAAAAAGTAATTTATCAAATGACACTTGGCAAATCGTGTCATAAAATTTATAACCAGCATATATTAACATTCTACTTTAAAGACCCATTTTGGTGTGTTGTGGTGATTTTACAGGCACATTTAATACACACCAAAAAGTAGGAAATTTTAGGTTCTTGATCAAATACCTTTGCAACGGGGAAAACTTTCGACAATTTGTTGGCTTCATACGAATTAACAACGCTGCATGCAAAATGGCTAGTCCCTAAGCAGAATATGGGAGATTATTCCACATGTAAAAGGTTGCAACCATTTAATCAATTATTTCGCTAGTCCATTTTGCATATGAACATGAATTATAAAATGCTTCAATATCAATTCCAAGGGATATGAAATCTTTATTAAGGCCAGTGAAGTAAATTCACTAATACTATCAAGCCGTAGTTTCTTGATCGGATAATCAGGATTATATGCTCTTAACCATATTTGTTGAACAAGAAATCTTGCAAACTCCAAGTTGCAAGAAGATAATAAACAAAAGTCAAACCATTTAGTTGATGCATCAATTAAAACCATATGGTAACTAAATGGTTTCCTATTTGGGTTTATCGCCCTACAAATATATTCTTGTATCCGTTTTAAGAATGTGAGAGGCTCACATTGCATTTAATTCTAAGAGGGCCTAATAATCTATTTTTCCTTGGAACATGTAGAACATGAGAAATAGTGACATTTATTTACACTTCAAGGTATGTCCACATTTATTCTCAATCATTTTTCACATCATAATTGAACCGGGATGGTCTAATCGGTCATGCCAAACATTGAATTCATTGATAAACTTCTGGTTTACCTTGTCAAGCTACTGGCTTGTTTACTTAACTTCTAGTTTACTATCTCATGCCAAACATTAAATTTATCAGTAAACTTCTAATTTATTGTCATATGCTTTCAACTATACTTATGTATAGTACAAGCTAGACGAAAAATGGAGGAAAATTTTATAATATATATTTTCTACAAATATTGAATTTGTAATGTAAGACATTCTAAATTATTTTCAATTATTGTTTCTATATGGTATCCATTTCTATGGATATCTTGAAACTTAATAAATTTCTTGTAGATTTAGTAGAATAGAATGCATTTTTAATGCATAATTCTACTTATTCAGGCAACATAATATTGGCTTTTTTGAAGCCTTCAATGCATATTCAATTTATTTATTATTGCCCACATTTTGTCTTTCAATGCATAATATTGACTCCTCCAGGACACACCTCTGAGCGCCCTGGCCTGAATAATAGGTTTTTGGAGCCGAGGGAGAGGGAATCTCTCGCTAGCTCCCATTATTTTTGCCAACAGTTGTCCTCAACCCACAGTTTTCTGTTAGGGGAGGTATGTTCAAAGACGCTCCACAATAGAGGGAGAGCAATTGGCATAGATGGCTTGTCTCCTGATGACTCGTTGTTATATGCGTGAGGCTAACCTTCATCTTAACCCTTTTTATGGTTCTCATCAGTTTTTCCTCACTTCAGGTGGGAATTGGAATCACTATGATTCCGACCATGCCCACACTCGTGGTGTTGTCTCATCCACTATCTCGACTACTACCACTATTAGATATTCACTTCAGGGAATAAAGTCGAGCCAATTGGATGGATTCATGAATTTTCAACGAAAAGCTCGTTGTTCTATTCACTACGAGAAGAAAAGAAATTACACAAATATATTTCTTAAAACTTCTCTCCTTACCTTATTAAAATAGAAGAAAATTGGATGCATGAAACATGGCTGAGTTATTCTCGCTTATAAACTTGAAGTTTGTAAACGCAAATGCATCCATTTATAATGGACTCTTGGAAGGATAACCAACTTTTCGTGGTTATATCTTTCATTTAAATTGTTCCAAAGAACAAGTGGGTCTTTTAGGTATCCAGTATAGAGGATGCTATGGCTACTTCTCAAAATTGTATACTAAAAACAAAAATCAATCGTATACAACTAAATCCCAGATATGCATGTCTTTGATGAGAATTTAATCAATTGATTCAAACTAAGATATTAAATTCTCTCAGTAATCTATACATGTATACAATGAATTATGATTTATACGCAACTTTGCACAATTCCAGCAATTAAATAATTTCAAAATTTAATAAAACAAATCCACCAGTTGGATACCATGCAAAAATAAATTTTGCAATTGAATAAAAATATTCAACATGTTTTAATGAATTAAATTATGCATGGGAAAAACATAATTAAACTCAACAGTTGAGCTCAAAACAATTTAGGGGGAATTACTATAAAGTCCCATGCAAGAGAAATAATATCAGACAGGTCCCAAGAAGTTATCTGCGAATAACTTGAGTTGTCATTTGTAGCTGCTTGAGTTGTCAATGGGATCTTTTTGATATTAATTCTCTTGCATGGAACTTTATAGTAATTCCCCCAACAATTTAATTGAATCATTACTTTAAAAATGAGCCCAAATAAGAATTAAAAATAATGAAGCCCAAAGAATTAAATAGAACCCAAAGAATTAGCTCAGAACAAAAATGAGCCCAAATAAGAAGTGACCTAATTGCTAGCAAAAAAGATGTGACCCAATTGCTGACCCAAATACATTGGCCTTGATGCATTTACCTTTTTCTTGAATTGAAAAGGCTCAAAAATGAGTTCCAGGAAAAATGGGGTCTTTTATGAATTTCAGAGGCCTAAAACTGTGGCGCAACACTTGTCGCCCATAAAATCTTCAAGCCCAAAAAAAAAATTCATGAATTAATTTTTTTTATTATGGGCCCAAAATAGAGGCCCAAATGCATTACCTTTGTTCAAAACCGGTAGGGAAAAAAGTTCTGGCCCAGTTTTTTTTTAGTGGTGCAAAACATGGCCCAGATGGCCCATTCACATTAAAAAAAACGTTTGCCAAAATAACACAAAAAAAACATGGACCAAAAATACGGCCCAAAAGTCTTCAAGCCAAAAAAAATTTCAGAATTTTTTTTTTATGTGCAGAGTCCCAAAACGTGAGGCCAAAACGATGGCCCATTGTTTTGTTTTTTTTATAGAGAAGTCTGTAAGCCCAATATTCAGATGGCCCAACTTGCTGTTTTTTTTTTAACTTGGGCCCAAAACACTTGTCCAATTGCATGGATTGCTGTAGCGTTAATGAACGCTGGGTTTCGCTGGCGCTCTAAAACAGCGCCGTTTGGTGCCTATGCGGGTGGGGTTGTCCTACCCGACTTGACTCCTTGTGCGACCCGGATTGGCTGCCCCACGTGGCCGTCGAGCCTGAAACTCTGGTAACAGTTTCCGGCGACCATGGGTAGCTTTTCTAGTGTTCTAAGGCTAGTTTATGGTGTGTTTTACAGTGAAAACTGTGAAGGAATACATCAAAATTCATTTGGGCAAGGATTCTCCCATATAAATGTTAGTTATCAAAGCACGTTCGATTTTAAGTCAAAACAGGAAAACATTTGCAGGCCGTAGATTTTCCAACGGAGTTGACGCAGGTCTCCAAAATATAGATGGGTTTGAAAATAAATACCCCATTCAGAGTTAAATTTCCAAAACCAAATCAATGAACAAGGATCCAAAAACGTCGGTGCTCATTGGAGGAGTCAAAGATTTATCCTCCTCTCACCCAGATAAAAATAAATAACAAGTAGCATCACAAGGGATCAGAAAATAAATGCTGAAAACATATTCAAAGTGATTTCAAAACAAAGTTCATTTGCAGTTCTGCAAATCAGCATCGACAAGAGTGGGGGATTCTATACACATGTTCCTATGGGTTCCTAAAATAAATGCTATGGGTTTCTGATCCTATCCAAATCAGCTTCAGAAAATAAACGCTGAAAATAAACTTTCGCAACTTTTATCTTTTGTGATCCTATGGTTCCTGAAATCAAAGCACTTGTATATACAGCAAGCATAGATTCATACACAGCAAGCACAGGTTCATACATATTCAAGCATAATTCAAGAGCAAATCAAGATCGAAATTGGGAGAAGTAGGATTTGACGGGGTTCAAGTATGAATTTCTTGATTCAAGAGCAAAGCTAATAATTCAAGCATAATCCAATCTCAAATGCCTCTCAAAATTCTACCATGCCTCATGTTTACTGCGTACTGTTTTTCTTATTGCTGTAACTTAAAGATGCATAATGCGTATATAACATCTTACATAGAAATATAAAAGTAGATCATACCTGATTAGAGAATTCAAATCTAACTCATGCTTGGTTAGAGCTCGTGCTGATAACGTGTTATGAATTTGAGGGAATGAAACAGAGGAAGAGAGGAAAGTATAGAGCAATGAAAATATCTCTTATTCATTATCTTCAAGATGTGTAGTACATATCTAGTGCCTTACATTTATAGACAAGGATTTACAATATCAAAGATTACATAAGATATTAAAGGGATATATAATCAGAGATAATGGAAGATATGAACATCCACATAATAATATTTATAACAAGATGGAATTAAAAATAAATTTTAGAAACTTTTATCTTTTCTGATCCAACGGTTTCCTTCAATAAAAGTTTTATTTTTTTTCCCCATACGTGAGATCATAACAAGTTAAAAGCATATTAAGTGCATAATTATAGACTCCAAATAACCTTTTAATTTCCGGTCTAAGCCTATGAGAACAAAATTTAAAATGATGAAAGACTTAAATTATCACAAATCGAAAGACTTAAGATTATAAATCTATATTTCAATATAATGTATTGGAAAAGATAAATATAAAAACATCAAAGTAAATAAGCAATGTAAAGTAAATTATGAACCTGACCTTTAGGTAGAGTTCCTAATAACGTGTTATGAATTTAAGAGGAAGAAGATAGAGGGAGAGAGAAAATTATGGAGCAATAGGAAATAACTCTTATTCATTATCTCCAGAGTGTATAATATATATATGATGCCTTATATTTATAGACAAGGATTTACAATATCAGAAATTATACGAGATAATAAGGGGGATACATAATTGGAGATATGGATATTCACATAATAATAATATTTATAACAATTTGCATATCTTTCCAACTTTTCCTATCATCATTTTCAACAACATAAATTTTTCCATCAAACCATTTTCCATTCTAATAGTATCAAATATATCTGAAAATTTTCTATTCCATTCCATTCATGCAAATTTTCTATTCCATTCCATTCCTTTCAATTCCATTCCATTCCATTCATGCAAATTTTCTATTCCATTCCATTCCTTTCAATTCCATTCCATTCTTGCAAATTTCATATTACTAATATATGCCTTTTAGAGCATATATTAATAATATGTTTAGTAATATAATAATAGGACTTCTACGTTATATGCATTAACTGCAAAATTTCTCCATTATATTAAAAAGTTAATATACAAGCAATAGAAAAAATATACACCCCACAATATTGTGCTATAGACACATAAGCACCACCAATAACCTTTTGCTGAGGTATTACTCTTCTCTTATTGAATGTAATTATATTCGAAATACCGTTGGGTATTAAATATGAGCATCCTCCTATAGTAAAGTCAAACTTTATTTTACCATATTGTAAGAGACTAACCCTTTCCACCAGATATAACTTTTATTGGTGTGGCTAGTAGCAAAATTCATATATCTATAGAAAGTTCAATAACTAACGATAATATTTGTTCCTTAATGTCTCCATCTTGTATTCCAAAAACCATCACCATTCTGATAAATAGTATGAGCCACACGAGCAGCATCCATGGCTTGATTCACAAATGCTTGTTCTGAAGCATCCGATTGAGTGAAGAATCGGTTTTCATTTATCTTTCTCCATGCTCTCTTTATTATGTCTTCAATGTGCTTTCTTGCTGATTCCTCGTTCACATCCATTTGATTCATATAACACACTATAGATGATGCTGCCTCACCTCTCTCTCTTTCGGCCTGTTTTAATAAGGGGATATTATATCATTTTTATTAGTAAAAAAAAGGATGAAAAATTATAGGGCTACATAAATTTAAGTTAAAAAGAAAGGGTTAATACTATTATCATTTATCAATTATTGCAGTTTGATCTAATTTTGATTTAAGTCCATATAGTTTTAAATCATAATTTTTTGTCAATGTTATTTCATAAAGATTTAGTCTAATTTTTTTTTTTGGTATAAAGATTTAGTCTAAATTTAATGTGAGTACAATCATTATTTGAGTTTTAGTTTTGATCTCTATACTTATGTTATTAACTCATACTAAATTTTTATGAAACTATATGGGTCAAAAACCAAATTTTTTCGATCAAATGGTAAGGAGCAATAATTTATTTACCTGAAAACAAATGACAAATTCTTTGAAAAAGGAAACCGCTGTAGTTGCTAAATCATTGCACAGACAAATTATAAGTGATAGTTGAAGATAAGGTCTTGATTTTTCAGCAGAAAATTGTCAATCTCATGTGTTGGCTGATACAAAGTGGCAAAATACGCATGCAATAGAATCAATAGTCCTGAAGATGAAATCCAAGCGTTGTTCAGATATTCTTGCAAATATGGTATGGAACCCTCTTTGTACCATTTCGCTTCCACATATAATAAAGATTCGCAGAAGTCTTTCCACTGTTAAAAAAAAAAAAACTAAGGTTATATAATATATCCCAATTCAGCAATATATATACTCTATCCGTTCCATAACTCGCTTCAAGTAATTTCTCATAATCAAGAAATAATATTTAACTGATTAAATCTGTCCCAAATTGGACAAAAAAAATCAGCTTTAGCTATATTAAATAAAGCTTTCAAGGAGGGAAAAATACAATCAGCCACAATGTATCATTAATTATATTTACAAAGTTGACAAATAAAACATAATTTATTCTCCAAGTGACTTATATTATGGATACAAATTTTTTTCTATCAATAACTTATGCTGCGGATAGGAGAGAATATATGCATATGAGAATTTGGACCCACTAAAGTGAATGTTAAGACATAACAATGGGGTTTAATTACTTCCTCTTTTATTCTCTCCTTAATTCAGTTAAAGTATATAGTCCAGAAAAATTAAGATTGAAAAAAGGAAGGTACTGATTAGTAATTATATATTACAGCTTTCTTAATGTGTGGTAAGACTGTCTACGTTGTTTCCTCCAGCAATTCGTGAGCTGTTTCAAATGGGGACGTCGTTGAGTGCTTGGAAGCAAATCCTCAAGTACTTTGGAAGTTTTTGAAGTTCTTTTGCATCCCACCTGAGAATAAATGAGAAGCACATGCCAATAAAACTGTGGGAGATTGGTTTTGACACACAATTATGAAAGCAAAGCATGACCACTAATCAACTTGTACCCAAGTCACAGCTTACATACATTTACGTTACTATTCATAGAAAGTCACTTTAACTAATTCTTTTTTTTTAGCCAAAACTTCAACTAATTTACTAGAATAAAAAATATTGTTAACATATTAAATCTATTTTAAATTAAAAAATTTAAATTTAGCCATATTAAATAAAACACCAGTTGCAGAGCTCTCAGCTTCCTCTTCCGCTTCAGGTCATCTTCTCTCATCTCTATTCTGTCCTCTTTTTCTGCTCTCATTTCGCATTTTTACTTTTCGCCTTCTTTCTTGAATTCTCTCGAATCCGGCCTCCCACTCTCATTTTTCGCTATACCATCTGTGCTATAGATCCAGTTTTATTTATTGCCACATTAAGTTTTCTTTTAGATTTTAGATCTCTTGCGTGTTTGTCTTCCCTATTACGCATCTAATACATGTATCAGGAGCTACGGATTACTAGTTTATCCTGAAAATTAAGGCGTTCAAGGTTCGCTGGTGGTTTTCACAAATCTCTGATTGAAATGTTTTCCCTGTTTGATTCATTCTTGCCTAATGTAGGTTGGTCTCTTTCTGCTTTGCTCTTCACCAGTACTACAGTTTGGTAATATTGATCGTTCATGACCCTAGGCGTTTAGGGTTTGGATCTAGCGAGAGAAAAGCCCTAGGCGTATATCTGGGGTTGGAATTGGAATGGGGGTCACATAATCCTTCTAGTATTTATGGCACCTCTCCTTCTCACGTCCGGTCCTTAATGGACGTAACAACACATATTTGTAATGTCCTTAACAGAAACGTCCACAATAAAATAAACGTTTAAATGCTAAAAAATAGAAGTGAGAAGTGTATATTGTAGTAGTGAGAAAAATAAACCACATTTAAGCATTAATTATAGGGTAAAATTGACATATAAATATTAATTACTTTCAAAACGAGGCACATACTATAGACTAAAAAATTCATCTGAAAAGTGATTTATAATGTAGGTCAGAGGGAATACTTTGATCCATAGTAAAAGATATTTTCAACCATCTCACCAATTACAAGAAAATGAGGTCAAATTATTAATTTTTTTCCAAAAAGAATTTTTTTCCCAAATTTACCCATATAATTACATCTTGAGAAGTTAAAACAGAACATTATATCAAACTTTAAATAAGAGTAATTTTAAAGAAATGTAATTAATATCTCACCTTATTAATATCCTAGAATTTTAGAAAAAATCTTTCAGAGTATAGAAAGAGATAAAATAATTTCCCAAATTATATTTGAGGGATAATTGAAATATAAATAGTAGAAGTCACCTTAAAAGTGAATTTGAAGTACTTGTTGAATTCGGGTAAATAAAGGATTATTAGCTAAATATAATTATGAAAAATATCAAAAAGTCTTAGATAATTGGGAAACAATAGGGGGAAACCATATTGACATTTATGGGAATTTATAAAATGGTTTCTTGCCCTAGAAATCAAAGTCCTCAGTTCAAATTAATTTTTGGGCTTATAAAATTGCATTATTATTCCAAATTGAAGAAAATTGTTGGGAGCCAGTTTGGGCCCAATAAATGCAAGGAAAATTAGCATATGTAAGGAAGAAATTTTTGGACCAATTATGCCATTTTATTAGTTGGGAATTATTCAAGGAATTAATTATTGAAGTTAATTCTATACATGTCAAGAAATTGCCCCAAAATTTCCATCATAAGTCCAAAAATCAAATAAAGAAAACCAAGATCAGATTTGTTGGGGTGAATGCAGGGGCTTGAGTCAGCAAGGGAGGAAGGAATTATTAAAAATTATATGGCCCAAAATTAAAGAGAAAAGGCCCGGCTAACATTTATAAGATCTATTTCCATTAACGCAGGAAAAATGCCATGATTCTCATATGATAGACACACAGTGAGAGGGGCAGAGAAAAAGAGAGACCAAGAGAGTGAGAGCGAGAGAGATTGAGAGATGTGGAAGGTCCCAAGATCACCGGAGAGGGAGCGTCGCTAGGGAAGGAAGAGCTGATCATTACATGCAATCCAAGATTTTGATTAAGGTGAGCTGTCTGAACCTTTTCCCACCTTCTTATTTCTCTATTTCTGCTTTCTGGGGTTTGGGGGAGTGATTGAAAATGGTTCTAGTTAGTGGTTAAAGACTGTGATTATGTTCAGAGGAAGAATAGATATGGTATTTGTTGTTCCATGTGGGTGATCATCCTTGGTTTATGATTTTCGAATGGACCCTTATTGTACAAAGGCTTTGTGTTTGATTTCTTGATGAGGATCACTGATGCTCTGATTTTGAATAAAGGGAGATCATAACTGTCAAATAGTTTAGGGGATTAGTGTTATAGGGGTATGTGAATGTGTATTATTGGCTGCAAGTATATGGGTATTCGGTTTTGTTGGATAATCAAAACAGGGACTTTGGTTTAAGAGAAGAGGACCTTGGTTCTTTCATAATCTGGGGCTAAAAGAGTTTAAAGTTACCCAATAAGTTTTGAGTTGCATTAACCGAACCTGTAATGATTGCATTGAAGTGTTCATGATGATTTGGGTCTAACGTAGGATTTTCATGCCTCTAGTAATATCCTGCATGTGAATTCGTATTTAATGCTTCAGCTATTTCTTTTGGTCCAATATCGAGCTTGTGGTCCTTGCAAACAAAGCTTGATTAAAGTTAGGAGTTGGCTTGGAATCTTGATGACTACCTTTGGTGCTTATTGAAACAAGAATTTTGAATTGAAGGTTAAATGGTTTGAAGTTAATTTTTGCCACTGTTTGGAAAATATTAAGTGAGGGGTATATGTTTGAGAATGAAATTCCCATTGTTTAGTGTGGGCATGAATATGGTATAAGTGTTTCTAAGTTAAATAAATCTGATTGTTGTGGTATTAAAGTATTAGGTGTTAGAAAATTGAGTTATATAATTGACTTGAGTTGCTGGTTTTATATGTGAGTTAAAAATAGAGTTAATGGTCTCCTTTGCCCATGAAATTTGGTGAGTCCTTAGTACACATCTTGAGCTTTGAAATAAGTCCTAGAACACATTGATTGGATAAGTATGCTAAAAGTTATGAATTTTCAAAGTTTGGCTCAAAAAACTGGAAAATGTTGTTTTAATTTCCAATGGAACATTAGCAGTTTCCTCAGGTTTTTGTGCAGCAACATTTGAGATCTGGTGCTAGAACTTATTTTATCTTTGTGGAGGATGCAAAGTGCTTCAAATAGACCTTTGAATCACTCAATTTGGAATTTTGTAAATTAAGTTATGATTTTTCAAAACTCATCATTCATTTAAAGGTTTGATAGTGATGTATGGTTTTTGGAAAGTTAATGGATTATAGTAAGTATTTGAATATGAAAAGAATTCCCAATTGAGTATATGGTTTTCTTTCTATGCACTTGGATAAAGAAGATTTCAAAGAGAAATATCCCCTAACAAGAAATATAGTGGGAATACATTTTCAAAAGGGGAGTGAGATTTAAATTCTATCGAAAATATTTCATACATATAATTGATATGTTTTTATACATATATACAATATCTAGGATTTGACACTTGCCCGACCCCACCAAGAAAAAAGAGGAAGAAGGAAATCTAGAGAAGATAAAATGGAAGTGAGAAAGGAAGTTTGGCTAATGTAGCTCCTAGTATGGAAAGAAAAGAAAAGTAAGAGAAAGCTAATAAAGCTTAAAGGTAACAACTTTGTCCATTCTTGCATTTAAGTTTTGTTTATATTTTGTTATGCTTCCTAGCTTGCCATGAGTTAATCATTGTTTAATCTTGAACATGTTGAATGACTCTTTGAATTGTTTCATGGCCATGA
>QFDD01007165.1:0-12537 GCA_006871305.1 Vachellia collinsii
ATTATAAAGGTTTTTTTATTATTTTTAAAATATAATTATCCATAACTTATTTAAAAATAAAAAAATATTTATGCGATTCCAATAACATCTAAAAAAAATAATGTAATTTTGAAGTGTTCAACCTCTGAATCAACTTTGACCGTCATAGCCAAAGTTGAACTATTGATTAAAAAAAAATATGTGCTTCATTTATAAATCAAAAGGTCTGTGTGATTTGAATAACCATAAAAACTTCACTGAATTTATTTTAAAAATTCTCATAAATATTTTAGGCCTGAAGTCACTTTCAAGGTTTAATAATATTTTGATATTTGATTTAGGAAGCAGTAATCCAAGGTATCAGTGGTCTGGCTGTGAAATTAAACTAACTTTAACAAATCATGATTAAAAAATATGCAAAAAGATTCATATATAGCCCTAAAAAGGTATTAATTCATAAATAAATGAAATATTCATGCACAAATATGATTTAACTAAATAGAGTTTATTTGACAGGCTGCTACTTTCTTAAAACTCAAAATGTGGTTGTCTTAGGTTTAATAAGGGATAAAATATAAAATACAACAAATTGCACCATTTAAAATAGGTTAATGAATTTCAGTTTACCAAGTTAAATTTTAATACCACGATGAGAGTTATTATCAGAGTGATTTGAGTCAAAAGTTCGTCAAAATTTGTAACTATTTTTCTTCACGCTTAATAATAAGTTTATGTTAAAAAATTGATGATAACTTTAATCCAACAAATAATTGAGGTGTTTATAATAATTTAATACAAATATTCCAAAATTTGAATCTATGTGCTCTTTGACTATGGAACGTTGGTTAGGTCCAAGTCCAAAGACCCATGTTCGATGCCGTGTTTCTTCAACTCAAAGTCACAGCTCAAAACAAAAAGTCACAACTTTTTGACCCAAATAAAAAAAAGGATTCACAACTCACAACAATATAATTAAGTGGAGGCACATCTTCACTTTAATTTCACGTTTCCAATTAGTACAATGTTGGGATTTTTTTTTAAATGTACAGAAGATTCATAGAACTTGGAACTTACTTTTATTTTTTGTTTTTGTTTTCCTGCTATAAAATATTATAAAGAAAATTAATTAATGGTAAGCTAATCATAGATTTAATTCTGTAAATTATGACTTTGACTTTGGGATTTTTTTTTAAACTTTTGTCAAATGATTATCACTTTTTTCATATGTATCATAGTACTCAATAAAATAAATTGAATATGAGTTGTAACTACCCTTGAATCCTTTGTTTTCACATTGCTTATTTGGATTACTTGTCATTTTCTTTTCTTTTGCTTTTTAGAAAAATCTTATTTTCTAGTTAGATACAAAGAATCTATTTGTCTCATTATATAACTTATTATGTATTTACATAATTTTTTTAATAAATGATAAGTTAAATAAAATATTTTTTTAAGCAATGGTATTATAATTGGTAGTAGAATGTCAGTTTCGTGTGACCTTTTATTTCCATAATAATAAAATAGTGTGTGATGAAATTTATGATTTATTTATATGATTTGACATTTATTTTATGAGCACGTGATTTTTATTTTGTTTGATTTAAATTTTTTCTAAAATAAAAATGTATAAACAATGCGACACTTTAAAAGTTTCCCACATGCCCAATAATATAAATTATATTCAAGTTTCGAAGAAGTCATTGAAACATTCCATGAATAGCAAGAGAAATTGTAAGTTTACCTTAAATCATGCCATTGCCTTTCAATTTTTTAATTTTATTTATAATGATATATATATAATGATATTAAAATATCTATATATAATCCTCATACACCTCACCGAAAAAAATAAATAAATAAAGAGCTTAATAAGAAGAAATATAAATCCTTTAAGTATACCAACGAGGTTAAGTTGAGCGAGAGGAATTAGTGTTTTTGAATTACCATATTTAATACTTAGTGTAATCTTAAATAGAATTATCTAATAAGAGAATACATCAGAGTGAAAAAAATGCTTTGATATCCAATTTACATTTATTAGAGGCCCATTAATATTTTGGGCCATCGATGAGGCCCATAATTATTGACATGTTTTGGGCTAAAAAAAATTATTGACATGTAGCAAACACCCACGAGCCAACATTCATGAAGCACTTGGACATAAATATCTTTTTTTTTTACTTATATAAAAAATTACAAATGAGAGTTGGATCTAGTAAAATGGTTCATCCATTATAGCATGATTAATTAAAATTTAATTTCTCATTAAAAAGATGTATCCACATTTAATACATGATAATATTTTTAATAAAATTACTTCCACTAAAAGGATATCATGTTAGGCCAACAAAAAAAAGTTAAACTATCCGAAGTTGAAAAAAACTTTAGTTGAGCAAAATGGTTTAATTTAATTTCTCATATTTACCGGACAATTTGAAATAAGAAATTAAATATATATTTAAAATTTCTTCATTTTAAATTAACAATGGTTAACATAATTAGTACCATGGAAACAACTTTCTTTCAAGTCGACGCCTTGCAAGAGTTAAAATCCAACGTTCATACGTACATAAAATATATAAAATAAAAAATAATATGTAATAATGTAAAATGAACTTAGTATGTCCACCTTTACAAGTCATAAATCATATAAAATAGAAACTATTAAATAATAATTACAAAGATATAATAAGCATTATGAAGAGAAGAAACAAAAGGAATTAATTTTCACCTTCCCTACCAAACCAGGAATTATAGTCTTTTTCCTTAGCAACTAATCTTCACATTGATGTTCACTCAAGTCAAAAACAATAATTAATAGAAAGAATTACGAGATCCCATATAAAAAATTTTACGATTAAACAATTCTACAAAATCACATATTTACTGTCAAATCTTATTAACAACTCTACACACTGAGATTGAGTTATTAGTTACAACTCCATCTTAGTGCATTAACAATTCCATGGAACTTAAAAATAATTACGTGATTGTGAAATTATTTAATTGTAAAATACTTTACACGAGATCTTATCGTCATTTTCCCTAATTAAAACCCACTCAGATTTACAAGGTAAGGAACAAGAGTCAATGCAAGCACCATAAGAATCCAAAGCCTCATTTGAAGATACCTTGTCCATCCCAATCTACAAATGTATAAAAAACAACATAGGTTTAGAGCTTGTTCGATTCTATTACCTGTTTTTATGTTTTCATAACAATTTTCAAGGATAATTTTTTAGAACTAGCTTTGAAAATAAAAATTAAAAAAAATCTGTTCAAATCATTATCTTGAAAAACACATCTCAAAAAAAGTGTAGTAGTAAAATAATACTTTACTTAATCAGTATAGTAGCCATTAATGAAAGTAAAAAAAAAACAAATTAGGTTTGGAGTTTGTTTGATGCTAGCATCTGTTTTTAGACTTCTTATTTTTTTTTTCAGAACATATAATCAAAAACGCATTTTTAAACAAGTTTTTCTATTTTTTATTTGTATAGAAAATCAAACATAGTTTATTTATGGAAATTACTGTAGGGTTCCACATAAGAGAATTAATATCAGTAAGTTGTCAATGGTTACTGCTTAAGTTATCAATGGGATATTGTTGATATTAATTCTCTTGTTTGGACCAACAGTAATTCCCCCTTTATTTATTTATTTATTTTTAATATATTATTCAATAAAATCCTAACACGTTCTCAAAGGGAACCTTGACAGCAAACACCTGCAGAATTTTACCTCTGTTGTATCCGTACAGAAATGAGCCATCTGAGTTAATGCTGAGATCCTTCATTGTCCTGCTTGATCTTATAGGTCCTGAGACTCCTTTTAAACTTGGAGATCTTTGCTGGTTAATGGAAGAAGATACAAAAGATATCTTCTTTTTGCATGGTGAGTTCCCATCAAGTTTGGTTGTATCCACATTCAAAGTTCTTAGTTTTGGGGAGCTTGAAGATCTTGCTCTTGCTCTGGCTGATTCTGTTGCTGCCATGTATGTTGGAAGCACAGAAGGGCTTGAAGGCTCATCATTTCCCAGAGAATGCTGCCTTCTGTGAGGAGAAGGTTTTCTTATTGGAGCAAGTTTTGGAGAATATAAGCCTTCAAACTGATTTTGCCTTTGACTCTGAATATTTCTCACATTAAGCTGTCTCCCTCCTCTTCCCCCACCTCCATCTTCTTCTCCTGCTCTGCAATGTGAACTGAAAACTGAATCTAAATCTTCAAGTTCTTTACTTTTGGAAAGTTGGGTATCTACCCACTGCTCCATCCAGTATCTCCATCTTCCATTTACCTTCTTTCTATCTGATTCTGCTGATCTCTGAGGTGATATTTCAAGGAAATTTATCATCAGAACCATACAGTATACACATACATGATATTGAGGAAAGATAAGAAGATTTACCCAAAATGTTATTAGCTTAGTCAGAAAAAGTAATATCTTTCTTTAACAATGAGTTTATCTATGTAAGAGGATACCGTGATTATGATAAACCAAAAGCAAAAATCAAGAGCTTACTCGATGGTTGAATGAGTATTCTTTCATTCGTTCTCTCTTAACTTCTGCTTCTTTCTTGCTCATGTAAGAAGCATATGTCTCTTGCTTCAACAAAATGCTGTCATCCCACCTCCTTTCACTGTTTGAATCCATCTGAAATATGAATCTACAATTCAGCCTTCACATTTTACAAGGTTTATCATCATCTTGAAAATCATTTTTAAGAGAAAAAATGTCCATTAAATACCTATAACCTGTATTAAAGAAATTTAAAGACTTTAAAAATCAAAGTTTCTCTACTCATGCTTCTTAAAGTTACCATGCTCTCTTAAGTTACAACTTGATCTCCTTGAAATTACAAGCCTTTAAATGAAAATACTGTTGCATGAAGATCATGTTATAACTTTGAGGAGCATGAATAATAATTTCAGGACACACTAGTAGCAATTTATTTCTAGAGTTCTGAAGAGAAATTTTGATTCTTTTAGGCCTTCAACTATCGTTAACATAAATTTAGGAATCCTTGACGATCATTTCCCCCCTTCTTTTATTAGCTTCCATGATCAAGTAGAAGAGGCACAGAGTGTGTTATAAGAATTTGGATGAGAAGAGAACTTGTGAGATTACCCTTATTATTTTGTCTCTTGAATTTGGAATCTCTTGGCTCTCATCATAATCCCATCTCCCTTCAACCATTTGGAGTCTCTTGGCACAGACCTGTGACTGGATATCGACAAGTGACTGCAAGCACTTCAGAGTGCTCATAGTTTGCCGTCTCACCGCTCTGCCTCTAATGATAGCTTGTAGCTTCACTATTCCCTTCAATGCCCGTAGAGCCTTCCTTGCCTGTAACGCCATACCAGTTAAGAAATGAGGAAATACGCATGACAGTCTATTAATCTTGTAGAAATATAACTTCAGTTTCTTATTGATTCATCCATTATACTTTTCCAATGTCACTTGTTTCCTTTACACTAGGTTAAACTCAGAGCTAAATAAGATTCTGGTGCTTGAAAACTGACGAGATTATTCGATTAATATTTCAGACTAAAGTCTTAAGCTATCTTATCCTTGGTTTTAAAAGTAGTAATTAAGGAAAAAGAATTCTTCAAAAATAGTAGTTCCAGCATCTGAAATTTTGTTCAACTTCAGTTTTTCTGTACTTTACTTCATGAAACTTTCCAAATCCATCTTTGAGCATTTAGCAGAAAGAATAAACATGATGGGGCAAAAAAAAAAAAAACAAAAGAGGTTGAACAAACTCACAAGGTAACCCCGAAATGTGGTTTGAATTTTGATGGCTGAAGATTCTTGAATCTTCCTCTGGCATTGTAATGTGGGTTGAGGAGCTTCAATAATTCTGGGCTTAACAACTTGTAATTCTTCAGTTTCTTCGTGACATTGATTGCCATTATTGAGATTTTCAACCTCTTGTTTTGTTTCTTTTAGTGTTGCTGGTGGAGCTGTAATAGAAGGTAGTCTCTTTATTTTTAGCCTTCCAATTCCAAACATCCATTTCCTTCTTTTCTCTTTCTGGGAAAAAAGAAAAAGTTGAGTCTTATCAGTCACTAAGAATCACTTCAGAATTAATCAAAATCAGAAAAAGCTGAGTCTTATCAGTTGCTAAGACTCAATTCAGAATGAATCAAAAGAGGAGGAAAGAAAGCTGAGGATTTTACTTTTTACCTTCTCAGGTTTGGATTGTTGGTCCCCTACAAAGAGCCTCTTCACAAAACTAAACCAGTTCTTCCTCTTGGCCATTCAACAATCTCACAAAGAACAACTGCAATTTCTGTGACCTGATAATATGCCCATTAGATAATCCCCTCTTGTAAATCATCTAAATGTCTCTAATAGGCAACTACATGATGAAGCTGTACGTTACAGATTGGAGCATTAAACTCATGAAGAAATAAATAATTTTTTTTTTTTGATGAAATGAAGAAATAAATAATTTGCAGAACTTGTCACAGATTTAAATTTTTTGCAGAAGTAATGGTACAGAAGGCCAAGTATTGTGATCCATTAACATTAAACTAAACTAAACGGCAATGCACACAAGTCAAGATAGTGGATAGCATGATCAAGGTTAAGAAGATTTGGAGTGAGATCTAAGTTTGATTTGCATACCCATCTCCTGAAATCCTGCAAGAATTCGTTGAAAAGGACAAGAACCACCGATTCAGTGAGCTCGGTGCTTTGAAATAAGTGCTAGTGATGTCAGAAAACTCAGAAAGAATAAAGCCTTGAAATAATCAAACATTCTTTATAATATCAGATACCCAGAAAATGCAGAAAGATGGAGATGTTTTTTTCCTTCACTTAGTTTATTTATTATCAGGAGGAGCTGACATTACATACGCACTCAGAAAAGAGGTCTGCGGGTGACTGAAACCAATCATTCACAATTACCAACCTTTTTATTATGAGTTTCCCTCTATTCAAAAATGTGGGCCTTCAAGAGCAAGCATTACACAGAAGAAAGGAAGGAAGAGAAAAAAAAAAAAAAAAAGGAGGACAAAAGAAAAAGAAAAAAAGCAGAGCCACCTTGTTTTCATTTAGGGAGCCTGAGTCATGAGAAATTCCTTTCAGTTCAATGGGTCCTCTGGTTTTCTCAACTGTAGCAGGCATGTTCATATGTCTGTTGGGCGTGAAATTACAAAACCATCCCTCCAGCTAGCCCCTGCCTTTTATGAGAAAAATATCAAACATGGCAAGGACAAGCTGCCCATACGTCTATAATGTGAATTTGTATTTGTGCTGTTGAATTTAGTCTCATTATTATTCTGACACATAAAAATAATTATTATGAAGATGGATGTCAACAATATATCACTGACCATTAAAGCGCCGAATCGCACATTTATAGTATTAAAAGGACAGAGTTAAGCATTAACTCCAAGTTATCTTTAAGCCAGATCTATGATTAACCCTTAAAAACCAAAAGAGTTTTAAATAGATTCACAAACAGTGAAATAAGGTAAGGAATTCTTGAATTATCATTATGTATGAAGTAAAGAGAAATATATAAAGGTGATGTAAAAAAGAAAGTCAGCAGATGAAAATAAAGAAAGCAAGTCGAATAAATGTCCGATACATAATTTTACTTATGGTCTCATTCTTCCCTCTCACAAGTACTTTATCGATTATTCACTCAAGAGGATCCAACATAAAGAATGAATAACTTGAGCTTCGATTCATCATAGTTTTTTTTTTCTAAAAAAAAGAAAGTTTTCAGAGGAAGTTACTTAATTAATTCAAAAACGCTAAAAAAATCTTCAAGAAAAAGGACTGACAACAAAAGAAATTTTTCAATATAAAAACTTTGCACATGGGAGTCCTAACTTGTGTTTTTGTCTACCAGCTAACTCATTTAATCCCAAAGATGAACTCTTTTAGATATATTATCTTTAAAATAAAACAATTCAATTAGTAATAGTACTTTAACATCAAGAAAAATACTCATTTTTCAGCTAAGATCCGGTTGAAAATTAAATTTAATCCTAAATATTATGTCTAAATGCACTTTATCTAAAAAGAATTATAATATTTTCTTTAAGACTTCCTGTTAGGGTTTTTGTCAAGAGTAATTACGAAAAAAGAGTGTATTTTAGAAAAAGTAACCCATAGATTATATTTTTTGTTACAAATATCTAACCTAACAAATTTTTTTAATATCCAAATTAGTTATCTATACCTTGAGATAGTAATATTTATAGTTTGTTTGGATTAATTTTGAAAAGTAATTATAAGTAATCTAAAAGTTTTATCTTATGTGAAAGTGAAGTGATTCCGAAGCCAGACAAACAAGCCATTAGTGTGGGTTAAATAAAATTACTGGGATATTAGATTAACATAACTCTCAAATTTACCTCAACCAGCTGAGCCAGTAATTGTTGAAGAAGATTTATCTTTCTTAAGCCAGACAATGACACCATCAGATTGGTTGAAAAATGATGGAGACCTCAGAGTCTTCAGAGTATATGACATGCCCTTTTTTGTTTTGATATCATGTGAGATTGGCCAAAAAGGTCAAAATCTCTTATCTATAAGATAAAGTAAAGAAAGAAAAAAAAAGGGTTTGATAGCAGCATTGATCGTAACGTTACACAAGTTCAATGAAGCGTTGTTGCATAAAGGTGGAAGGTGAGGTGGGGAACTGCATAATTGAACCATCGTGGAGACACAATGTGCAGAAGGTAAGAGAATGTGTGGAAGGAAACGAAGAAGATTTTGGTTACGAAAGACCAATACAGCTGTAAAAGGACCCATCCTCAAAAAGGATGACTCCGATTCGCCCCCAAATTCGCCTCATAATTTAGCCCTGGAAACACAAATACCAAACACGATTGGATTCAACTTGGCTTCTTCTTCCTCTTCTTTTTTCCTAGGGTTCATAAATTCGGAGGGAGATGAGAGTGACGGGGACGACGATGTGTAGTTATGGTTGTCTCCAAGAGCCAACTAGAGAAATCTGTCAATAAACAGAGATTCCACAGTAAAACGACTGTTGAAAGGGAAGGGTGGGTGTGGGGGGTGAAAGAGATGTTTGTCCGGCGAGAAAAGGGACTTATCGAGAGGAAAACGGAACGGTGTTTGCGATATTAATGGCGACGAGGGAACCGGTGTGAAGAGGGAGGAAGAAAAACTGAGATAGAGAGATGGGGAGGAGGGAACAATGACAAGGATTGGTCTGATGAATTCTCAAATCAAATGAAAGTGAAATTGCCTCCATTTGATCAAGCATTGCAACAGGCTGTGCAAATGCAACCAAGCAACATCATCAGAACAACCATCACCAAAATAATCTGCACTGGACCACACAGCAGCTATTATTTTTTCTGCTGAACAAATGAAAAGAAAAGGACGAATTACTATAAAGTCATATGCAAAAAAATTAATATTAGTAAAGTTTTAAGAAGTTGTCAATACGAATAACCTGAGTTGTCAATTGTAGCTGTTTGAATTGTCAATGACACCTTTCTGATATTAATTCTTTTGCTTAGAATTTTATAGTAATTCTCCTAAAAACAAATCAACTGAGTTGGCTCCAAAACTTATTATAGTCAGGCTCATGTGTACCTTTACATTTAGAGAATATACAATCATTTATAAATCATCTATCAACAAATTTTTTTATTTTAACAATGGAATTTAAATTTATGATTTCAAAGAATGTGAGTTAATTCCTTATTAATTAAAACGGAGTAATCATTATTGCTCCTTTAAAAGGGATATCTATATTGGTACCATTAGTACTTTTTGAATAGGATTACCTTATTGGTATTTTCATATTTAATGTTAACCATGTCTCTAACATGATTGCTTCATATAAAAAAAAATATTTGTGCGGATAAAAGAATAGGACATAAACATAAACCAAAAATTTAAAGAATAAAATAATGGGGGGAATTAGTGCACACTATACAGTCCCACATAAATAATACTAGATGGATTATAGTAGAACTAGAAAATAATAACAAGTGATGTCATATTCACAATTCAAGAAAAACTTTTTAATAATTAAGTTGTTGCATAGTGTGATAATTAATATGTGCCTATGATTTCACTTGATTTTTAATTTTCTCTATAGCTTTTTTTTTTGGGCTTTATGTTATGTAGTTTTTTTTAATCACATTCTTATAGTTTTAACCTATTTTTAATCATTATCTTGAAGTTTTATGTGATTGGTAAACAGAAAATCTACATAGACTTGATTAAAATACAGTAAAACTATAAAAACCTGATAAAAAAAAACTACAGTGATATGATTAAATAAAAAAAAAATATATAGACCAGATTAAAAATCAGATAAAATTATAGAAATTTAAATATTTATTTTTTCTATTTTTTTCCTATTACTTGAGAACAAAATATCTAATCGAAATGATCCTCAATTGCCAACATTTTAAAATTAGATAGATAAATAAAAATATTATAATTTACGGGATATTATGCTTATCATGGATCATAAATCAATGGAAGTTGTTAGAAGATTGAATTAGTTAAGATAATTAGCGTTAATCATTTTATTACCATTTGACAGTAAGATTCTATAAAAATGGTCTACATCTATAAGTTATGTAATTAATTCATACTGTTTATTCATTATTTTACTTTTCTCATTCTTCCCGAATCAATTTTGTCCTACAAAATGTAATTAATTTTTTTTTAAAATTTGATGCTAATGTGGAGCTATTATGTTAATGACTAATTATAAAAATAAAAATGCACGGACTAGCATTTATAAAAAAGAATCGATAGGTTAGGACCTCTCTCTCTAAGTGCCTCTACCCATCCAAACAAAAAAGGACGGGATGGAAAACATTTAGATTTTTGGAATCTTTTACAATATATTTCAAGACTCTGGTTCAATCATTTTTGGATTAAATTCTCAAGTTGATTGGTCAAAATGTGAGTTGTATAGTTTATTTGACCTTTTTTTTTGGGAGCCATCAAACAAATAATACAGAGAATTAATAACACTTCCCATCTAAACAGTGTGGAAGATTTTTAGTTTTTTCTTTTTGTAGTAATTCACATGTTGGTCATATTTATGGAGAATTATTTGAACTCATAACTACATACTTCGTAAAGTGATTGGAGCGAATCACAGAGGTGAAAATAATTTGTATGATGAAGAGAAAATCGAAAAGAAAATATGATGTTCTGATAGGTCAATGTGTTATTTGCTTCATTTTTTTCTCAAGTTAGATTTATAAATAAGGAATAAAATAAAAACAATCCATCTCGTCTAAGTGATTGGAGAAAATCAAATAAAAAAAAGCAACTTGTATGATGAAGAGAAAATAAAAAAGGTATCCATCTATCTCTACGGTATGGAGACAAATGGTTTCTAATAGCCTTATTGTTGTCAATATTTGGTCAATTGACAATCAATTTTAACCATAATAATATTCAATGTGACATTACTACAATTTAAAAACTTACAGGGTAATATTGAACGAAAAAAAAATTTCTAACATTGATTAACAAAATGATAGGGGCAAATTCACACTTTAACAAAAATAACTTGGATGACATATGAACCTGCCACCTCAGCATATTTAGTCAAATAATAATTAAACTTAACATGGATAATATCCGAGACGAAATTGCTACGATTTAGAAACCCTTTGAGCAATATTACTCATGAAAAACCTTTCGTGGCAAAATTGGGATTTATTCCTTAAAACATATATGATACTGGATGTACTTTTAATATAGTTCATATATATTTTTACATCTTAGCCCGTAAAAATATTATGATTTATGGGAGGTTATGATTTAAATAGATAATAAATCATGAATGTAATTAATTTCTTTCATATGAGTTGGCAAAAAAACCAACATAAAAATGTAAGGACTAACAATATGAAAAAAATAAAACATGTTTGTGGCTATTTTATAATTTTCGAAAGGTTATGCATAAACTATAATTACAAATAATTTAATAGGTTAGGACCTGGGAGTTAGGACCTCTCTCAAAGGCCCCCCCTCCCCACCCTTCCAAACAAAAAAGGAAGGGATGGCGAAACTGTACATTTTGGAGTCTTTTCCATTATTATTATTATTTTTGCCAACGGAGTCTTCTCCATTATATTTCATGATACAAATCTGTTTTTTAATTGAAAACAAAATGATATTAATTAAACAAGAGTTTTACAAATTACATATGGTTAAAAATGTCATTATGAAATCCGAAAAGGCTAAGAAAATAAGGTAAAGTAATAGTCATAATATCCAAAAAAGAAAAATCACAAAGTAATGACATTATTTCCTCCTACAAGCGATGGGCAAAGAGTGAAAGGATTGAACAGACACAAATAGATTTAAACAATTTTTTTACTAATCAATCTGTGTTTAAAAAGGTTCAATAATTTTTTTTAATTAATTAAATTCTCAAGTTGAATGATCAAGTGAGTTGGAGAGTTCGGATGACTTTATCTGCTAGGATTAAAAGTTAATAACACATCTTAAGAAGTGCTAGGCTTATAATATGGGGTGATAGATAAGTTTTGGGCTTCAACTAGGACTTTAGAGACAAGCATACGGGCTGG
>QFDD01007166.1:0-10012 GCA_006871305.1 Vachellia collinsii
AAAAAACATTTGGTTAACCAAAAATCATTAAAGGATCAAAGGGAGCCAAAAATCTAATTGAAAAGTCCCATGTAATTAAAAAAATCATATATAATGACACTTGCACAGTATACAAGCAAAATGAAGAAGAGAATGGAGAGAGGGCAGCAGAAAGCAATCCAATCCATAAGCCAAGAAAAATAGCTTTAGTTTCAACGTGTCCAGCATGTGTTTGGCAAATACCAAAAAAGCGCTTTTGGTTTGTAAAATCATGGTTTTTGGTTTAGGGTAGATAAATATAATTTTTTTTTTTTAGAAAAGTGCTTTTTAATTTAAAATCACGTTTTATGCCTTTGAAACCATGGTTTAAGAAAAACTACCTTTTTTTTCCCACTTTTTTTTATAATTGTCATATATGCTCTATAAAAAATATCATCATCATTTCCTCTTGTAATAAATTAAATTTTGTTTTTTATGTAATTATCAGATTAACTTATATCCTTTTTGGTGATTTGTACATGAAAAAGAAATTCTGATAACAACTATCAAAATCATTTTCTTTACAAAATCTATTATCTAAAATAACTTTTATTACTGGTAGAAGTTTTTTTTAATGTGATTTTAGGTATACGAGATAAGTATATCCCTATTTGGAAAAACATGTTTGTGTAAGTTGAAATAAAATTCCTCTCATTTATTTACCTTATGGATAGTGAATCACATTGAAAAAGTAGTTTCTACCACTAATTAAAATGGCATATATGTGAGAAGATGAGTTTTTTTTTTATTTGCATAAATGTACATTTTTAGCACTATGTCAAACATTGTCAGAAATAATTCTCCAAAAACTAATCTACAAATACTTTTATATAAGTTGGGGTAAAAATTATTGAACATACTTACCCAAAAACTCCATGAAATCACTGACTAAAATAGGATAGTCCAAGGGACAAAATAACTTTTTCAACTGCTACTAATTCAAACAAAAAAAAAATTAGGTTTCAATGGGCCTTTTTTTTTTTTTTTTTTTAATAAGCATTTTAACCCTGCTTTTGAGCTTCTAAACGCAATGTTAAATGTAGTCATAAGCTTCAAAATGCTCATCACAAGATGACGAATTCTTTTAGTTTAGAAAGCACTTATATATATACACTTATATATTACTTACTAATAAGATCTTCATATTATCAATGTGATTTAAACTATTAAATTTAATCTGAACAGTTCATAATTGCAGGCTACTTAACTTAGAAGAAAAATAATGGCTTTATAAAATACTGAATCTCAACCATTAATTTTTCTTTTCTATTGGATGAAGGGGAAAAAAGAGAAGGAAAGATGAAGAGAGGAGAAATTTTCTTTTCCTTTTATCAAAATTGTAATATTATTTCTCACTTAGTTGATCCTTTTTTTTTTGTTTTGGACATCCACACTTAGTTGATCACACTATCTAAAAATATTGAATAAATAAAATTTACCAAATAAGGTACTTGCACCTTTTTATGAGTATGAGATTTTAATATTTCTGGTGGGAGTCTAGTAAGCTACTACTACAAGCAAACCTCAAAACTTAGTATAAATTGTTAGGTTTTGAGTGACTTTTTTTTCTTTTTTTGGCCGGTAGGTTCAGTAACTAAACAAGTACACTTTCCTTGCATTCTTGTGTAGTGTGTCTTTTAACATATATTCAAAATGGAAAGTTGAAAACCCAATTGACACAGGACACAAGTTCAAATTTTTTTAAAAAATTTAGATGATCATTTTTTTGGTAGAGTTTTAAATTTAACGCTTTCGATCTGATAGAGATTAGTCTCAAATTTAAAGTTATTTTGGAAAACTCCGAATTACACTAGAAAAAAAACAGGGGAAAAGGAAAAGGAAGAAAAAGTAAATAATAAACTTTAAAATAACGAAATCATTTTTATGGTTGTTTGGCAAATAAAAGAAATTAAAATAATGAAATGAAAAACATGTAATATTAATAATGTGATTTGTTTACTAAAGTTATAATAGGGCTTTTACCTTTTTTTAGGATGTTTGGCAAAATTTATTACCAAAAAGTATCTTAAATTTGTTTAACATTTCAAATACAATTTATTTCTAATGGAAGCAAATTTTTTTTCATTTGTGTATCATATATCTTCAACCATCTAAAAGCATCTTCAATTGAAGGTTCTATTGTCTTCTATTTACATATAATAAAATATATGTTATATACAGATGAAGAATAGTTATATTTACTTAAGGATTTTACTCTTTAGGTGTCTTTGAACAAATAAATTCTGTAAATGGAGGGTTTTCAGCCAATTTCCATAGATTTTTATTAAATATATTTTTTTAATCAATATGTAATCTTCCTTTTTCTGGATGAACATGTTGCTATGTGGAATAAGTCAAGGAAACCAGAAAGAAAGAAACACATGGACATGTTACCTAAAAAGAAAGAAAGAAAGAAACACAAGGACAGTAACGCCGTTAAATGGAACCGTCAATTCAACATCAGCAACGGCCATCCTCCGTCCAGGTCATGTAACGGTGGGGGTAGACCGTGGACGTTTCCTTCCATGAACAAGAATCACCTGAGTCAAGAGCAGTCAAAAACACAGATACCCTCCAACTCGTTGCTTTAAAGCAAATTCTCTATCTCTCTCCCTCTCTCCACCGCTTCGCGAAATCCTAAGCATGTTTGCGTTTGTTTCAGACAGACTTATAAAACGGGACCTTTAACTGTTCCTTACTTTACTCTCTGCTGGAGGACCATCCATGGCTGACCGTGAGAGCTCTGGAGCTCTCATAGACGGTACCTCTGAACTGCGACAAGACAACGGATCACCAGAAGAAGAAGAAAAAGAAGGAAATGGAGAGGAATTAAATCGAGTCTCTGAAGCACGGCCTAGCGAGTCTCAGCGAAGCGACTCACAGAATTCTGAACCTTCCCGGGAAGCAGAGCCACCGGAGCCTAATTCGGAAACCCTAGCTGTGCCCACTTCGTTTGAACCCAAAGAGAAAGATCAGAGTGCCGGTAAACTTGAGTGTTGATAATTGCCCTTTTTGCCGAAATGAGAAATTTTTTTCCTTTATTTTTTTCTTTCATTTTTAATGGCTTTTTGAGAAGGAAAATGAGTTGCGTGGTTTGTCCCGCAGATTTGCAGGCGAGCTCTACTACGCAGGAGGCTGTGAAAGGCGAAGATAAGGTTAGAACATTTATACTTGGTGGATTCTGAGTCATTAATATCGTCTCTAGTTTGGTATCATCATTTAAATTGTGTTAGTTTCGTATCTTTCTGCTGGAATTCTTAAATCATGCGTGTCCAGAAGTGAGTTCATAGTGTAGAGTCTGGTTGGAGTTGGAAAAGAAAAGCCCCATCTTAAATGTTCGCTGGCAAGATTTCTACATGAGCGCAAATGTTCAAAGCAGCGAATGTTATGTGATAATTACTGTTTGGTTTGTTCGCCCCCGGAATTATTCGTTAACAGAAAGAGATTCTAGACGTCGTACAAAATAGTAATTCAGGATTTGCTTAATTGAAGAATTCTTCTTGTCCTATGGCTTCCTGTGTGTAGGTTCATTGAACTTGGTATATTTCTCTGTTCTACACACAAGCGTTCGTAGGGATGTACAGTTTAGAACTCGTGAATTGCTTAGAAGTTTTTAGCTATCAAAATAAGGCTTGGGTGTTTACCCTTACTTTGAGCACAAACAGATAAGCTAGATTAGAGCTATTGAATGATCACTTGAAGTTTTACCGCTGGGTTTGGTCTTCTTGAAAAATTATTGTCGGGCTTTCATGAATTTACCTCTTCTTTGTTTGGCTGGATGTCAGTTTGGTGCCTTATTTATTTGTTTAAATTTATTCTGTGTGTGTGTGTGTTACAGTTTGGTCCCTTAAACTTTCAATCTGTTTAATATTCATCCCTTCGTTTTAATTGTTTGAAAATGGCCCCTGAACTTTTTTTCTGTGTTTCAAAATGAACTCTCATCCCTTAACTGTCTTTAGTGTTCCAAATCGTAAAGAAACAAAATTGAAAGTTAAGGGACGAACAAAACTGATGGTTTAGTATCTGTTCAAAATGTAAGCATATGCTGAGAAATTTACCATAAGCTTGAACATTTGTTCAAATCACCTCTCTTTGAAAAGTGATTTGCTGACCTCAAAAATGATGGGGGAAGTGGTTGTGGTTATAAAAAACTTTTAGAGAAGCAAACATACATCAATCTCAAGGTTTTTGTTGCATATTACATGAAAGTGAGTCTGTTGTGCTTGTCCTTCTCATAAGGGATGGTCCATGTCTCTGGTGGTTACTTGGAGCTGTCTTTTTAAATATGAACTCCTTATTTCATTTATCTATGTGGGAGAGTTTTTAGACTTTAATCTTTGTGACTTCTTAATTATGTTGTTGAGGATTTTTAGAACACTTCCCCTATCAATTTGCGCTTGTGACTGGCATTGGACAATATACTTCAATTCTGTTATCTCTTAAGAATCAATATACTTAATTGGGTACACCTTAAATGAGTCAACATGCATTCATGATGGGTCCAGGCTTACACGATTGGTTTATGAACAATTCAGTCTATCAATGATGATCCCAAAGTGCAACCTATTTAACTATTCTTGAATAAACTGGGGCTAACCTAAAAGAATAGAATGTCTGTATTTTGAGTCCAGCATCAGAAAGCTGCAATGTAGCCCACTCTTGAGTTATAAAAGTGGGCCTTTTCATGAGTTAACCTTTCTCAGGAGCCAGTTGGACCCTCCGACAAGGAAATTGCTGAAAGGGAATCAGTGCAGACAGGTCAAACAGAGATAGAAAATCAACCTCAGGTGTTGGTGTGTTCAAGTGCATTGTCTGAACTGTCATCAGCATCTGTAACACAATCTTTGTCGTCTGCTCCTAGTCCAGCTGTACCAGAACAAAGGCAGTCTTCTCCAAAGCCTTTTTGCCGTAATGCCTTATCTCTTGTTTCTGTTGTGAGGGCATCCTCATCTGATGGATACAATTGGCGGAAGTATGGCCAGAAGCAAGTTAAAAGTCCTACAGGTTCTCGAAGCTATTACAGGTGTACTCATTCAGAATGTTCTGCTAAGAAGATTGAATGCTGTGACCATTCAGGTCATGTAGTAGAGGTTGTTTATAAAAGTCAACACAGCCATGATCCACCACGTAAGACTATCTCAGGTAGAGAAAGTAAGTTTGCATCATCCAAACAGCCTAATGTGGAGAACATTGTTCTAGAGAAGCCTATCAGAGTGCCCAATGATTCAAGTCCATGCCCTTCTTCAAAGGAACCTCCACAAGAAGCACCATGCAATGCTGATGGGAAAAGACACAACTCATCTGATCAAAATGATAATGGTAAAGTTGACTCGAAGGATGAGCATATTATTGAGACAGAGCCCAAAAAAAGGCAAGTTGATGCATTGATTATTTTCTCTGAAGATAAAAAATTAGTGCATAATATCATTTTCTTTTCATTTTGGGAGAATTTATTAGTGAGTGGCCTAATTTCTTTCTTCAAATTTGATAATCAGAGTGAAGAAAGGTGACTATACATGCCTGGATTCTCCATTGAAACCTGGAAAGAAACAGAAGTTTGTTGTACATGCAGCAGGAGATGTGGGGATATCAGGTGATGGATATCGATGGCGCAAGTATGGACAAAAAATGGTGAAGGGAAACCCCCATCCTAGGTGCATGCCTAAATCTTCCTGGCTTTCTTTACCTTGTGTGTACGCAATGGTCAAAATATGTTTAAATTGAATCAATACTTATTATCAATCAAGAGAGGGATACTCATTTCTCTAATTCTGTTTCCAAAATTTGTTGCTTCTTCCACTAACTAGCGGGAATATTGGAAAATGAATATATAATTATATCCCAAGCTGTTGGCGCATTTGAGATTTATTTTCTAGGCCTAATGTAGATTCTTGAAATTAGAGCATGGCTGATTGGTTTCAAAAATACGTATAGCCCCTAACCCTTCACTAATACATTTCACTAATACATAGCCACATATTGTTACATCAAAATGTAAACAGACCTACAGTGAAATCAATTTTTAAAAAATTCTTACTTGTGCAGCCGCTCACAACCTTCCAATCACTGTTCAGTGTCGGTTACAATAGTAGGCACTGGATCAGATGGATCTCTAGTTCAACTAATGTTTAGGTAGAATTCTTCTATTTTCCATTCTGTATGTAGCAAATGCATGTGCTTCGCTTTTGATAGAACCATCTGGTACTTGATGCTACTAACTAATACTGATTTGAGCATTGTTGGGCTCAAATACCAGTTGGCTTTTCCATTCATAAGATTCGAGTCCTTGACCTTGCTTAAGGGATATTGTGTCCCAGTACATTTTTTTTTTGGTTATTCTAAAATTGGAAAACATGCCTTCAACCACCTTAAATGAACATAGAAGTAAGCCGAAGGATTAGCCAAACACTGATTATGTTTTCTTCTATGAAAATTTCTGTGAAGAAAAACTCCTATACCAAGGATGCTCCAAATAGCTTTACTCAAAATAGCCATCATCAATTGGTTGATAAATGGGAAACACTAGCATGTGGTTGGATAAAATTGAAGTCATATGGTTTGGTCTCTGGCCAAGAGAAGGAGTGAGATGTGGGGGCCTCTTGAGAGACCACAAAGGGAAATTGTTGGGTGGACATGTTGGATACCTTGTCTTTTGCTCAGTGGGAGAAGCAAAAGCTCGGGGAATCTTGTAAGCATTGAACTCAGATGGGACCTAGGCCATTATAAGATTTACGTGGAAGTTGATGCTACCACTTGGTGAGGAATCCATGGGATCATTGTCTATCATGGATATCTGAAGGTGGATTAGTAGGAACTGGATGATTTGATTTTTGCATGCTCCTGGAGGTAGGAACAAGGCTTCCCATACTGCCTTAGCTTTTGTTTTTTTTTTTTTGGTGGGGGGTGTTTACAGAAAACTAAGCCCAACTTTCTTTCAAGAGTTCCCTGTCTGTACTGTGGAGTTGTTTTTCAATGAATGTACTTGGACTTCAGTCCCCAAACCTGTGTTGTCTTCAATGTAATCTGGTCATAGCTCACCCTTATTTACCATAAAAAAGTCATCATTAATTTAGGTAGGTAAAGCCTCCCTGCATGGTCCAAGCCATGTTTCTATTATTGCTGATTGTTTCTATACCCCCTTTATCTACTGATGCATTGTTTCCCTCATCTTCCCCCTTTTAGGATTCAAATGCATTTTCCAGTATGCAAATGAAGACTGTATATCCCATAGCTTGCTCTATGTATCCGGGCTTTTCAATGAGCTTTATTTGGAAAACAATTGGTTTCTCCCTAGTTTCTGTAATTCCAACAAATGTTTAGAAGAATTCAAAGCATGTGAGGCTTCATGTTAACACCCTTTTTTGTGTTGTTCCATGACTGATATGTTATGGCAATGTTAAAGTTGAGGAAGTTCAAGTAGGATGGAATGTATAACTTTTAGTAGTCTAGAACATGCGACTGCTATTTGTGTGACTAAACGAATCGTTACATGGAAAAATATAAAACAAAAAAAAAAAATTGTTGGATGGGAGAAGCTTTATTAATATTCTCACCAAAAGGGGGAGAGTTCGATCCTGCGGAGTGCCACTTAGTTGTGGCTCTCGTCACGCCGTTTGTGGAGGTATCTCCATAACTTAGTGAAGCTGGGTAGACTTGTTGTGGCCAGACAGAAAGGGTTTGTTTGCCATGCTCCAGTGCCTTCAAGGACAGACCCTAGGGGATCATGAGTTAGGTGCTCTATTCTTGGATCGTGGGTGAGCCCGACCCATTTCCTAAAATTTTGTAATAAAAAACAATTTTAGAATTGTGTTTTGATGGGCTTGGTTCATTTATGGGCAGCATTCAGAAGGCTTTATTACCCATATATGGTTGCTAATGTTTTGAGGTCTCTGCTACGAAATCAATTTTAAAAAGATTGAGTGCTATATTTTATTTCTTGCCTACCAGGAATATAATTAAAAAAACAGATATCTTTAGACTCACCTTGGCTATTTAATGTGTTCCAATGTAAAGTTCTAGGATTCTAGGTTCTGTCATAATTGTAACCGGTTTAGTTTTAAAACTATCTCTAGCTTTGCTTGAAATATCAAACATGCACCTGTCTTGGATGCATTTTATTGTATCTCTTTGGGTGCTGCTAACAACAAATTATGATATAAGCATTTTACTTGTGGCAGCTTGTGGAATATTAATTTATGATTTTATCTTTTGGTGCGCTTGGATTGTACTTGTTCTTCATATTTATGGTTTTTGAAGGCATACATCGTACTGGAGGTATAATAGGGAGATGGAACATGTAGGATGCAATTGCATTGCATATCTATAATGTGCTGTTGCGTCCTCCCCTTCTTTATACTGGCCTATAATTGTCTTCCATCTCTTATGGTGAACAGTTTGAATTTTCAGAAACTACTACAGATGCACGTCAGCTGGATGTCCTGTCCGTAAGCACATCGAAACTGCTGTAGACAACTCTAATGCTGTGATAATTACATACAAGGGAGTTCATGACCATGACATGCCTGTGCCTAAGAAACGTCATGGCCCACCAAGTGCTCCTCTTGTGGCTGCAGCAGCACCTGCTTCAATGAGCAATTCACAGCAATTTAAGAAAGCAGACAAACTGCAGAAACAAAAATCTTCTACTCAGTGGTCTGTGGACACAGAAGGCGAATTAACTGGGGAAGCCTTGGAACTTGGGGGTGAGAAAGCAATGGAATCAGCTCGAACTCTATTGAGCATCGGTTTTGAAATAAAGCCTTGCTGAAAGATATTTCAGACAAACCTGCAGTTGTATCTGTATAAATTAATTGGCAGGTATTGTGTATTTTTCCCACTTGCCAATTTCCCCACTTTTAGTTCTCACTTCCACATAGGGTTTCGGTGGAACAATTTGTTAATATTTGGTTGTACAACCTTTCAACTTGGCTAAAGGAGCTTGGTAGTGTTGGAATGAACATAGGGATGATTTGCACCCACTTTGTTCCCATTCAAGTTGAGAGTAGTAGAATTAACGATGTCCACACAAATGCTTTGAAGCCTGAGGTCATATGGGGATCAAACCTCCAACCTCTCGTACACATACAGGGAGCTTTAATACTACCACTAGGTCATTGAGGCTTCAAAATATGGTTGATGGCGACAATTGCACAAACATTTTCATACAGTTTGTGGGATGAGTTTACTTAGGATCCAACCCTTCTTTCTTTGGTCCAATGATCTTACAAAGCAGCTTCTTTTAAAGTTATCTTGTTTTCAACTTGGAAGGTGTTTAGTTATAAACGTGTTCAATTTTTTTTTTTTAAAACCTTAGACTAATCGTGTGCATTTGTTCAATCTTTTTTCATTGAGATCTTTTGCCCTCTGGAGTTATTGTCACAGTGAATTTTTTTTTTTATCCCCCCTTTTATCTGTACATCTATCAATAGATAATATGAAAATGTGTTGTGTATAACCTACAGTGCTTTTTACTTCAAATTTATGACAGTCTATTCATTATAATTTCTTTCATTTTTTTCCCCTTCAATTATATTATGTGATCGCATAGGATGCAGTGGCATTGAAGTCATGTGTTTCTAGTTCGGTTAGAAATTGAAAAAAAAAAAAAAAGGAGAATTGCACTTAGATCCCAAGTAACGGAAATAAATGAAAAATCCAAAAAAATTTTAAATGGTGCCACTTTCATTTATCATTGATAAGGCATTGAGATTTGTTAACTATTATTTTATTTACTTGAGATCTAAGGGCAATTCTCCTTTGATTTAATTCACTTTAAGAATATACTTGAATGATTTACTGTATTTAACATTTTTTGGGTTAAAGGCTTAAATGGCACTAGTATATGAATACATTTATAAAATACTTGTTCTATTAATATAAAGTTTGATCTCACATTATTTAGGGAGAATTACTGGATGGTCTCAAATAAGAGAATTAATATTAACAATGTCCCATTGATAACTGAAACAGCTATCATTGACAATCAAACCATCTA
>QFDD01007167.1:0-11148 GCA_006871305.1 Vachellia collinsii
TTTTTATTTATTTATATTAATGATGTCCTTCGAATCCTGTATCCTCTTAAAATGAAAAAGAGAGAGGCGTCATGGGACAACATAAGAGCATGGCTTTTGGGTCAGCTAGTGTGAAATAAGGAGGCCCATTGCATTGCTCAATATTTGGCCCATGGCGCATTAAAGAATGGGTTTCAAAGATAAACTTAAATACGCCACATTTCATTGCATTTGATGTCTTGACCTTAGCTGAAAGCCCAAAAGGCCCATTAGAAAATATCAAGTGGTGGTGGAAGGAATCTTGCCACGTGGGTAAGGAGTAGGAAGAGTTATCAAAAAGGCCACGTGAACGTGAACAAGGGAAAGGGATTGTGAATGTGATTGGTGACCCGGGCGAAGACGATGTACGTATTAAGGCGGGAAATGGATGGAACATGCCCTTGGTTCAGTCTCACACGTTTTTGGTGAGTCAATTTAAGCCGGTCACTCATCGTCCGTGAGGCCAGGGGCAATGTATTTGAACTTTTTAACGTATAGGAGTGGTTCAAATCCCATCGAGACATCATGGTTTTTGGATGTCTGGATAAACGCATAAAGGTAATTGACGGTTTACCCCGTCCAACTTTGATATCATCTGGAAAGAAAGGAAATTTTGCTTACTCTTGAATCGTAGATAAGTCTAACCTTTTTTCAAAAATGTACGTATTAATTTTTTTTTTTAATCCAGTCCCAAAAAAAAAAAAAGCTCATCACAACCCTACCAAGGACATTTTTTTTGGCACAGAGGCTGTGGCCTGCCATTTCAGCTATGAGCTCTTTAATTTCCTTCTATTATCACCATTAGCTTCTATAATTATTTCTATTAGTATTTATGCATGCGTTAACAATGCTAACAGTAGGTTAAAGGATTTACTTTGAAGGGGGAAAATGTATAGGTACCTGTGATTTTCCCCTATTTTTAATCCATCACACGTTTTCTAATGTAATTGACAAATCTTTTTCACATGTTGCCCAACATCCAATGTTTTCTTTCACATCATATCATCAGGCATTCGAATGATCGAATAATCTGATTCGAGACTTAATTATAAATTAGGTTCCTTTGCATCTCTAACGGTCGTGCTTAGAGAGGGAATTCAGCCCCCTTATACTATGATGATGTGGCATTATACCATTGATGAAGAATGTTGTTTCTTTTATGCGCTCATCATCTAAAACTCAATAATAATAATCTGATCCTTTTTATGTGATCTCTTCCTAATATATTTCATTAGAACTATTAAAAACTTTTAATTTTAAGAGTACGAAAACTAAGTTTGATTAATTTCTACCAATGATGTGGCATTATCATTTACCCTCCACATTTTAAAAAAAAAAAAACACTCACAAAGAGGTTCAGTAGACAACAAGCGCATGTTCTAGTTGCCATCTTTGGTTTGTTCCCACGTGCTCTTTGGCGTTGCATGTTAAAGGATTTACATTGAACATAAAAAAAAAAGAAAAAGAAAAAAGAAAGAAACTCTCTCTGCGGTGCCTTATAAACAGTCCGGTAACCCACTGGCTTCTCCCGCGCTCTCTTTTCTTTCTCACTTTCTGCCTAGCAATTGAAAACCATTCATTTGCACTTCCCTCTCATTCTCAAGCTCTCAGAAACACCACCGTCACACAACCATGGCGACAACGTCGTTCCGCATCTCCGGCTTCCCTCTCTCTCCTTCTCTCTGCTCCCCCAAGCTGGATCATCATCCAAGGTCACTTAATTCACTCCATTTTTATATCGTCCTATTTTATCTTACGCGTTTTTGTTTACACTTTATCTTCCTGATGTTGATGATTAATTTCATGCAGAATTTCATTTCCCAAACCGCTGTACTCTCATCAGGCACGGAGCGTTAGTGTTGATAATTTCAACCTTTCAAACTTCCGGTGTGTATACGTAATGAACGAGAATCAAATCGAATTGTTGCATTTTCTTTCTGTTACATTGAATTTATTTACGTGTTCGTTTGAATTCTCAAGCACGAAAGCTGCTCCGAAAGGGAATCTGGAGACCGTCGCAGTTCCGCCGTCGGTGTCAGTGCAGGAAGCATACGAGCTGCTTCTTGCTGGATATAGCTATTTGGATGTGAGGTCAGATAGCACTCATCTGATCGTACATAGTTCATTGATTTTTTCTTTTGGATTTCCAGAAAATTCCGATTCATCCGAAATCACTCGTCGTTCCTTGCTTGCTTGATTGTAGAACTACCGAAGAATTCAAAGCAGGACATCCTCCAGGCGCAATTAACATCCCGTACCGATTCAGCCTTGAATCAGGTTCTCTTGCTTTCTCTCTCTAAGAGAACAATTGCAATGCATTGCACGCAAGAAGTTCTCTGCAATATATGGATGTGGAAAATACTAAAGATTATTTTAGAGGGTTGGTAGCAACAGTAGTCACTCTGTTTTAACTGATTCACAGTGTCGAAGTTCTCACATCCCATTCATTATTTATTTATTTTCTTCATTCGACAAAAAAGTATAATATTCAAGAGAAAATCATTTCATTTTGCGAGCCATCTAGAATTAGATTCATCTGTCACTGTGCTTATTGGTCATTGATTACTTCCTGTGTTACCAACTCATTCTCAATTCAGCTAACAGGAGAAATGCCTAGTTTGAACATTTCTTTAGATAATATTTAAAATATTTGATTTGGTTGTAAGGGTATATGTGATGCTTTTTCTATGGTCCTGATATGGGATTTATGATCATTTACCAGATTTTCCATGGGGGTGTTTTCTCTGATTATTAATGCCTTCAACTATCCTGATATAGGATTTCTGATCGTTTATGCAGATGATTCACTGAATAGAAATTTTGTTCCAGAAGTTTCATCACGTTTTGCAAAAGATGATAATATTCTTGTTGTAAGTGTACAATCTCCGAAATTTTCATTCGCTAGGTTCAGAATCTGCATGCTATGTGCATGTTTTGAAAAGTCAAAAGTTTGGTTCTGATGTTGATGTTGTGGCTTTACAGGGTTGTAAAGTTGGTAAGAGGTCTATCAAGGCCGCTACTGACTTAGTAGCTGCTGTAAGTTCCTTCTTCAACACACAGGCATCGTTCACAATTCAACATACATACTTACTGACCAATTCCACTATAAGTTACGATCCTGATGATTAAAAATTACAGAGAAACTCTCAGTGATTAAAATTTGTTTCCCCATTTGTGCAGGGATTTTCTGGAATTAAAAACGTAGAAGGTGGATTCGATGCTTGGGTTGAAAATGGACTTCCAGTAGAAAAGTGAAGCGTCAAGGCGGGCCTTGCAACCGTTTAACTGTCTACAATAAGGTTTCGTACCGGGAGTTTCATGAATTTGTGATTCAAATACTTCCCCAGGACAGGAACAACTTTGAGTTGGGCTTCACATCTTATTTGCAACCTTTTCTTTTGGGTTAAAACACTTTAGATTGGGGCAATCGTGAATCTTTGAGGTATTGTTTTCATCTTCGTCAGTCGTCACCCTAGGTATAGGCTTAGGCTTGTTCAGGTAGATTTTAAGTGTGTTGCCATCTATAGCCTTGTGACTTGTAGCTTGAAAGCTTTCTTATAAGTTGGAAGTCACAAAGGTTTGATCTTGTTTGTAATCCATTAGTGCCTGCCCCTTTAAATAAGAAAGAAATAAGAAAGAAATAGTGCTCCCTTCTAAATACATCTTCTGCAGGTCCAAAGCTTCGTGGTTGCCAATCTAATATGCAATATTGTTAAAAAAAAATATTAAAACGGAACTTTTCATTTTGTACGAAGATACAGCGTGTTAACCCCCCCCCCCCAAAAAAAAAATAAATAAATAAATAAACTGCAACTATCATCCAAAAAATGGAACAAACAATAACTTTTCTCATGTACATTTCTAAAACCTACCATCATCCACCAACTGCCTAATACAAGGCGGTGGCAACTCAGTTAATTTTTTCATTTGTATATTGTGTTAAAGATATTAAATTAGAGAATAAGAATATACATTCGTGATAGATCCAAATCAGTGATGTCCCCATTTAAGCGCTGAGAGAAAGCCATGGGACGATTTATCTTTCTGACGATCAGCTTTTTCATCAATAACCTGTTCGAAGCATATCACATAAAATTTTAGACTTGGTTCAGCTTTTTCTAGGAGGGCGAGTAGTGTTTTACCTCTTTAGCTATAAGCTGAAGTATCTCTATTATCTCGGAGAATTCCGGTCTATCTTTTGGATCTTGTTTCCAGCAACGTTGGAGAAGTTCAGAGAGTCTTGGGTGTGTGCTCTTAGGAATTGTAGGTCTTAGACCCTAATTGCAGTGATGAACACAGAATCATCATGAATAGATAAGAAAATTGGTTTGGCAAAATGATCTATGAAAAATAACAGAATGAAAACCTTTTGCACCACGCCTACTGCTGCTTGTAATGGAGTCAAGTAAGAGTAAGGCAGCTGGTCATAAAAAATAGTCAACATGATTAGAGTAATATCCAGGAACGTTGTCTGGGATAAGAAATACGAAAAGGACTTACTTCTCTGGTTAGAAGCTCCCAAAGAGTTATTCCAAAACTAAAGACATCTGCTTTCTGGTCATAGGGTTTGTGTTCAATGATCTTCGAGCAAAAACCAAAACAATGAGAAGGGATTTGGAGTATTATAAATTCCACGTTATGCCACTATGGGCCTTTTGAAAGTTCTCAAAACCATATCATGCATTTTTCAAAATTCACCCCCTGAAAAAATCAAGCAGTAACGTGTGATGTCAGAGAAAACCCATACCTCTGGAGCCATCCAACGGTAAGTTCCAGTTTCAGCTGTCATCACTCCAGATTGTATCTTCACTCTGGCAACCCCAAAATCTGCAACCTTCACCACCTAATGAAGAAGAATGTGACAATATAAGTAGAGATGAAATGATCATGTTGGAGACGCTTCACTTCTAGAAAAGCAGCAAGAAAAACCAACTATTCTTCCTTTCAATTATATGTATGAAAGTTCTACTTTACGCAGCTACAAACCTCAGAGACAGGCACAAGACTAGACAGCAACCATTCAAATCTAAAATATACCACATCAATGCAGAATTTCTTGATTATGGTAGTTAAGCATCAAAAGATCTCTTCATAAACCAAGTTATAAAGAGAGTGGTAAGACATAGGCTGACCAAATGATGAAATGAAACAGGTAATCAATGTGAGAAAATCCAAAGGGTGTTCTTACTTCATTTTCATCCATGAGTAGATTGGCAGTCTTGAGGTCCCTGTGTATGATATTATTTTGGTGCAAATAGTTCATTCCCTTGGAAACATCAATTGCCACTTTCAGCAAAGATGGAAGCTTAAATACACCTCTTTGTTTGCGCATAAAGTCATATAGGCTTCCTCTAGACATAAACTCTGATGAAGGCATAAACATAAGCAAAGGTTCAAACTGGAATCGTGAGGTGACTGAAAGAGGAAGCCAAATCTTAGAAATAAGATTCCATGATACATCACGATCATTTGGTTAAATATTTTATTCAAATTTTTAAAGTAATATATCTTCACGCAAAAACACTATAACTTTGATATTCCTACAAAAATTTCTGTTGATAAAAGCTAACAATATGAAAACATGGCATCACAAGTTCTGGGGCATCTCTGTTATTTACCAGTAACAATACACAGATTTGGTGGTTGAGTACATGCTCCAATGAATTGCACAACATTCCTGTGTCGAATCTTCCTGCAAAGCAAGTTATCATAGGAAAAAGAAGAATTCTCAGACAAAACTTATAAGAATGTCATATCAAAACTTACAAGAGTTCTCAGTAGCTAATTCCCTGTTATCAAGGACAACTTGGACAGATGGTTTTGTTGGTTTATGAAGCGATATCAAATCTATCTTTTTCCTTAAAGTTATCAGTTAAATTACTGGATAGAAATCATTATAAAAGAAATTAATAAAGGAAAGGCAGAAAACTGGAGGAAGAAAAAGAGTTTTTCATAGGGAACCATATCTCTATCAATCACATTCAAGTATGTCAATAAACCTCATGATATAAACTTCCTGTGCAAACTCTCTCAGCATATCTGTATTTGTGCGCTCAGGTTTGAGGACTTTGATAGCCACAACTTGACTGCAATATGTGCCTTTGTACCTGAGGAAGATCAAGGAAAGAGGTTAAGAGAGTTCAGCTGAGAAGCTACTTAGAGTCAGAGGTCCAGTACTCCAATGAATTCCACTAGTGATAACTCACAAATCACCAAATGATCCGGAGCCAACTTTGTTGTCGAATTTCAACAGGTTAGTATTAATTTCCCAGACATCAGTTCCATCAGACGGTATTTCTATGCAAGGAGGAAAGGGTTCCGTCCTTTCCTGATCGTCATCATTGGCAGCATAATGTGTGCCCTGTTTTGACAGATATTGCTCCTGTTGGGCCAACAAATACTCCATATATCAGAATGTTTAAATCCAAAGAGAAATAAAAACTAAAGGCAGATCTCTAACCGTGGTTATGTAACAGAAAACATGTATTCTACAGTGAAAACAAAACAATAAATGAGATTTAGCAGTGATCTGAAACTTTAGAAGAGTGATGTAATAGATAATCAATCACGAACATCAATATGATCTATGTAAGTCACATTTACGACGGATTCAGGGGAAAGTCATTGGAATATATAGATTGACCTTGATATATGAAATTCTCTGGTTATAACAAATGAAGTAGATTGCATTATTGTTGAAAGAAGTTGGTCTTATCACGTGATACACCATAGTCCACTAGCAGACCTGCGCAGATTTTGTTTTAATTGTTTTTAATAGATATCCTGAAATTGTTCTCTGGGTCTATCTTTCAGTTATTATAATCAGTGTTAGAGAAGATAAAAACTAATCTGGAATTTAAAATACTGAAAAAGATTAACGGGGAAACTTTACCTTAAATTTCAAAATTTCCTTTTCCAATACAGCTTTGAGCTCCTCAGTATCCTATCATTGTTCCAGAAGCAAAGAGAGAGTCAAAAAACAGATGAGCTGTTGGATTTCAAGGAGTCAACGGAAGAAAAAAGTTATATCAACATATACAGCCATGAACTAATAGTAGGCTGTTGAAACACAATAGCTAAACATCCTGCATGAAAAAATAAATGTTAAGATTAAGTGTTTGCATCATCAAATCAGATTTGCCTAGCAATTTCCATCTTACCTCATTAGGCCAACCATCAACAACAAATGCATCAAGAGAAAAGCCATCGTTGGTGGAAAATGCATGAGCTTCTTGAATGTTCAATCCAACCTCGCCAAGTACTGCAGTTAACTGGAATATAAATAAATAATGAGATTATCAGTGGAGGAGAGAGAAACCATAGAGTGTGAAGTTTAAATGTTCTATTTCATAGTTAAAAAGCAGATTTGTTTATACAAAAAAAAAAGAAAAAAGAAAAGCAGATTTGTTAAAGCTTGAGGAGTGAATATTCAACCAAGTTAATTTAAGAGAGTTGAAGGGAGTTTACATAGAAAATAGAAGAATTAATTACCTGACTAAGGAGTTTAAGCTTGTCAACTGTTGAAAAAGTAATCTCATGCATGGGCCTAGAAGTTAGTAGACGATAGTATAAGAACTAGTTAAAAATTTGAGTAGTAAAGGAAATACAAATGTTAACTGTCATAAGCTTAGTAAACATAAAAACGCATCTTTCACCCAAAAGAAATAAGACTAAAATGCAAAAGGAAATTAGGACTGCATGCTATAATTACAATGAACTGAAATCAGAGCTCCTATTACCTGGAGCGTCCGCACCCACAACATTGTCAGAAGTAAAATAAATAAACATAGGAGAGTTAGCTAGGAGTCCTTTCGGGGTATTTGATCCTAGTTTATCAATCTCTTAATAAACAATCCAGCTACTTAAACGTAATCCCTCTTTTACCAATTAGAACATAGGCACCTCACAAAAGTAATAAAGGAGGAAAGAATCATGGTCTTTAACAAAATTATTCTAAAAAAATAACAGAAAGTAAGATGACTAAAATACTTACCGCAAAGAATATGGTATCGCATCCATAGCACTGTCCCCGTCTTCAATATTGTTTTTACTTCTTTTACGTGAAAGAGCTTCAAGATTCGAGGATGAACCGAAAGTAGGTGGCAGATGAATTCTTTTTTCATCCAAGAGAGAGACAGAAAGATGGCATTAGAAATGAACAACATAAATAATAATGTGCACAAGAACTGGAATAATAATAAGGATGAGATGTTCTCTGCCTATTGGGCAGCAGCAAGATTGGAAAGTACAAGTAAATGGGATATAAAGTATGAATCATACCCCTGCTTAAAAGAATAGTTCAAAGAGCTCTGTGCATCTTCATTCTCAGAGGGATCCGAGTGCATAGAGTCACCATAATTTGCACTACCAAAGGGTTGTACCTGCACTAAGGATGATGGGGCATTTAGGCGCTTACAAAGATGCCATGAATTTCGGAGATCCCAATTTGTGCTGATACGAGGTTGCAACATTGATTATTTTTTTTAATTTTCATCAAAAGTAAATCACCACAGAGAAGAGTTGAATACCCAAAAAAATGAGCTTCTAATGCATGTTTAAGGCATATTAAACATGCCCTGAGAAAGACAGGTTCTGTTCATACTTCAAAAACTTGAATTCCTGGTACGCAGAGTGATAGTTTACCTCAACTCCAAACTCATAGAACTGTACAGCTTCCAGAGTTTTATAGCACAATAACCAGTGGAATTTGAAATAGCAAGTGATGTTTTTTTCCCCAAGTGAGCAGAGAAAATAGTTGTTATTCGGCATATCAATTATAACAAAGTTTCTCAGATAACAATGATGTTAGAAGAGACTTGGTAAAAATTAATTTAACTCTAACTAAATAATTATTGCAGATAATATCTGGAAGGCAACTAAGTTTTAGTTGTTTTTACCTGTACTAGGCGAACTTGAAGTGCAGGTCGATTAGCAGGGTCCTCTGCCAACTTCAGTAGTCTCATATGAGCAAGAACATCTTCTGCCCTCTCCACATTCACATCCAAGGCGTATCTGCATAGTATCAATCAGAACACAAAAAGGTTACCGCCGAGAATAAACGCTTTGGCAATTCCACTTGAATGGCTAATATATAGAAGTCAATGTCAGCTGTTTTCTTTCTTCTCCACTCTTTATGATCTATATATTCAAATTACCGAGTGAAAACTTTTAGAAGAAAACATACAGGCGAGTATAATCAATTCCTGGTCATAAATGTCCTGTTAATAATTTTACAACACTTTTTTCCGTTTTCCCATGGTTTTCTCAGCAGCAGCTGTCTCGTGTGAATCCATCACAGAAACGTAGGAATAAGCAGAAATATCCAATACCTAGCAGGAAGACGATTAAAATGAAGCAATAGCTGATCATCGAAATCTGGAATATTGGCCTCCTCATAATTGGACTCTCGAATTCGACGGAGCACCTCATTGTAGACCTCCAATTTCTGGCTGTGATGAGGGGGATGAGCTTTCTGCGACTGCACGGCTCGACTCGCGCAGCTCTCAACGTCGTCCTCGATCACCATCAGTGCCAAAGCAAAGCACAATCAGCAACTCTTGCGGATTACGTTCCTCCACAAGCTCACGCAACAGAAGAGGAGGAGGAGGAAGACGAGCAGGAGCTTCAAAATCAACCCCGATGAAGTAAATGGATCATGCAAAGCGAAAGAAAAGCCAAAAGCACACGAGATTCAACTCTTGAATCTTTAAAGCTTCTTTCCATTTTCCCCTTCCGGTTTACATCTTCTCCTTCTTTACCAGGTGCTTGATTTTTTTTTTTTTTAAAATATTATCAACTAGAACTAGGCAATTGGCAGTACTGCAAAAGCGATAGGTTCTGATTCCACCAAATATCCACGTCAGATTGGGGCCAGCGTTACGCGGGATCAATGCGACAGAAAAATGGAAATTATAAATTTGATCGTTCCACGTAGGATAATTCTACAAATGATCACAATCCACAAGATTTCCCCTAATAAACTGGATATTTTTATTTTATCGCACATATTCTCGATTAATATTTATTGTATGGAGAATCAAAGTATGTTAATAATAAAATTAAAATTTTATTTAAAATATAGAGCTTTTTAATTAAACCTGAAAAACTTCTCATTTTTTAAAAAAAGTATATATTTTGAAAATCTAAATTATAAATGTTCGTATAACCTTTTAATTTATAAAAATTAATAATTTTCTTGAATATTTAATTTTTTATAAGATTTTAAATTTTAAACGAAAAAATTTTAGCAACCAAAACTTATATTGTTTGAAAATTCTGATTAAAAAAAACTATAAAGATTAAATATGATGATGTTAATCTCTAAATAGCAAAAACAGGTGTAATTGGTGGATGAGTCCGTCACCGTCAGCACTCATGATTTCCACCAGACAAAATGTGGGCCCATATATGAGTCTGCGGCTGCGCACATTTAATTAATTTTAAAAAAGTAAACATCGTGATTTGTACCCTGAAAAAAATACTAATGTAGTAAACATCATGATTAGAATATCCTATTGATCAGATATAAAAAAAAGAATATCCTATGGGCCCTATCAACTGTTTAGGCCCATGGAACAAACAAAAAATATAAAATCATTAACCCAAATGATCCAAACTTTTTTAGAAAATAATTATCATCAATAATCTAATAATTATTGGCGGGCAATTCGACCTATGAAAATTTGTCCTCATCATGCGCCTGCACGTAAGCATCATGCTTAATGGTAATCCCTTGGCAAAAAAAAAAAAAAAAAGAAGCTTAATGGTAATCCCTTTTTACCATAACTACTCAAATAGGTTGATATAAATTGACATAAAACTCTTTTTATATACTTATTTCGTATATCATAAATTACGTTGAGCCAAATAGGTCCAATATTCCACTATTTAAAAGGATCGCAAATAGATTCTTTTATATAGTATTTGAAGAAATTTTTTATCGATCACAAATCACATTAAAAAAAGTAGTATTTATAGATAATATAAATAAGTCCAATATTCCACAAATTAAAAGGACCACAAATAGATTCTTTTATACCGTATTTGGAGAAAATTTTCACTCGCCCATGAGAGATAGAGTGCACCACTGCCTTCAATCCTAGTGCCAAGGAGAATATACAGTGCAGTAAA
>QFDD01007169.1:0-14554 GCA_006871305.1 Vachellia collinsii
GGAAATGCTTTGACTTCAGTTCTACGAGTCTGGGATGTGCTTCTTTTTGAAGGAAACCGTGTCATGCTATTTAGAACTGCGCTTGCTTTAATGGAGCTATATGGTACTGGGTAGAAAATTGCATTTCTATGCTTCTATAACTTTTTTTTTTGGGTTCATATGTTTTGCTGTATTTTTGGAGAAAATAAACTATTAAAATCCTTTTTTTGTAATGCTTAGTTTCACTCTGTTTATATTAGGCCCTGCATTGGTAACAACAAAAGATGCTGGAGATGCAATAACTTTGCTTCAATCATTAGCTGGCTCCACATTTGATAGTAGTCAGCTTGTATTGACTGCTTGCATGGGTTACCAAAATGTAAATGAAGTCCGATTACTAGAACTTAGAAATAAACATCGACCAGCTGTAATAGCTGCAGTTGAAGAAAGATCCAAAGGTCTTAAAGCTTGGAGAGGTTCTCAGGGTCTGGCATCTAAGCTATTTGGTTTTAAACATGATCCTAAATCAACAACAGAGACAGACAAAGCAGAGCAATTGATTAATGGTAGTTTATCACGTACAGAATCTAGTTCCACTAATGCGGATGAGATTGTCATTAGCCTGACTGGAGATGGTGAAATAGATACTGTTCCAGATCTTCAAGAGCAGGTTGCTGTGCCTTTGTGTTATACAATTGCCACGATTATTTTAGATGATAGTGAATTTAAATTTTGGAATATGAAAACATAGTATTATGTCTATATTCATGTTTTTATTATTTGTTCTCCAATCGAATCATGTGTGTTTCATTAAAAATTTGATTGAAATTAGAGCATCCCTATCAAATGATGATGTGCTCATATGTAGTGAACTCCATGTAGGTATCATGGTTGAAGAGTGAGCTTTGCAGATTGCTAGAGGAAAAAAGATCAGCTGTTCTAAGGTACTTGAAATAATGCTGATTCTTCTGTTTTATAGTGTCTTCCAATTTAACTGGTTTTATGTGCCTCAATATGGTCAGTTGTCTTATGTTCTTTAATCCTGCTTCTTTTAAATTTTCTACCTTCAAATTATGTCGAAAAGTTGAATTGATTTAAAATGAGAATAAACTCTTAAAACAATTTTGCAACAATTAAGCATTAGTGTCTTGTACATTAAATCTTGATCATTTAACAATATTTGAAGCAGTGAAGCCATGTTAGAAATGTCAGGAATGAATAGAATAGATTGGCAATTTTAGCTTCAACTTTTACCCAGCTTGGGAGGGGGACTTGAAATCCTATTTTTCTGCTTTTAATTATGAGAAATTTGTCTCAACTTAGTCAACTATTTATGGGCTTTTTTTTTTTTTGTGGAACCTTTGTATCCTTTATTTTGCTTGAATTGTGGCTTATTTCATGGGATGTTAATGGAAAATATTTGGCCACAATTCATTTTTTTTTAACTGAATTTAATGGAAGTGGCAAGCTTGTTGCCATGGCCCCAATAAATAGTTTGTAATTTCATTTGAATTATTTAAGCTGTTCTAAGCTTTATTATTTTATAAAATTGTATGCATTTGATTGGCTGGAAGGATCTATAGATTTTGCTTGGTAGTGGGAGAAGTCAAAATCCGAAGTTTCAGTGTTAGAAATTTCTATATGATTTTTAAAATCTGACATGTTGGACCAAGTGTATATATATTTTTGCCTCCCTGTCCTTAGAGTTGGTTAGTTCTTTATTTTTTGTCAGGTTTGAACTCTTCCATGATAGTTGGAATGATCATGTACTCTGTATAGCCTTAACACTTCTAAATTCTAATACCTGTTTCAGAGCGGAGGAGCTTGAAACAGCATTGATGGAGATGGTCAAGCAGGATAATAGGCGACAACTGAGTGCCAAGGTATATTCTAATTCCAAAAGGCAGTTCTATTTTTCCCATAATGATGTGCTGTTTGTGTGGCAGGTTTCCATTGTGATTTATTGCTTTGTTGAATTTGCGGCGGTTGCTGAATAGCACCGGAACAGGACTCTATAAAATAACCCAGAGAAAACCCATACCTATTATATCAACTTTAATAAACATAATATAATTTCAGCCTTTTATTCTTCCAAAACTGTTAATTGGACTTTACTAGAGTTTCTGTTCATTAATCTTACGATGCTGCTCTGAAATTTAAAGATTTTAAACGTGAACACTTGAAACCAGCTTCTGTGCAGGTCCAATACTACAAAGCACATTGATTGATGCTATAGGGACCTTCATTTTTAAAAAGTCGAGCAAAATACGAGATCCCCATATCAATTGACAATCTGTGGCCAAGAATTAAATTTTTTTTACACTCTATTCTATACATTTTTCCAAATCCTGCATTGGCATTGTTTACTTGACCTTTTTATTGTGGCAATGATAGTTTGAACATGTAACAAAACATAGGCTGTCAAGAAAGGTAGCTATATATAATTTTCTTGGTATCTAAGTTTTATTTTTTTCCCCCTTAGTTGTTCAACTCACCGCATTTAATTCTCATCATCTTCAGGTTGAGCAGTTGGAGCAAGAGATCTCTGTGCTTCAGCAGGCACTTGCTGATAAGCAAGAGCAGGAAACTGCTATGCTTCAGGTCTCAATTTTGTTCAATTTCTTATTCACTTTCGAAGGGAAAAATGTTCTTGCGCAAAGTTGAAAGATTTTTTGGCTGATCTCATAGGTCTTGATGCGGGTAGAGCAAGAGCAGAAGGTCACTGAGGATGCTCGTAGGTTTGCAGAGCAAGATGCAGAAGCACAAAGATATGCTGCCCAAGTGCTTCAGGTTCCCCCCCAACCCCCCAAAAAACATATAAATTTTTATTTACTATTTTTAATTTATCTTCTGTTGCCTTTACATTTCATGTTACGTGGTGAGCATGGAAGAGAGTTTATTCAACATGTTAGGCACTTGTTACAATACTGTAACTCCCTATTTATGCTAATGAGAGATTTATGTAATTTCAACTATCTCTTCTTGTTAAATGACAATAGCCAGTGTGCTTGCATCAGCTCTGTGTGACCATATGTTTAATCTTCTCGACTAGACCTTTGGTTCTATCTGACTCAGAGAACCCTTAAACCGTTTAACAGCTCAAGCGAGTCATCTTCCAGCACAACACACCACTTAAAGTGAGAGTTTGCACCCTTACAAGTAAATTCAATTTCCACAGTCCCTTTGCCCTTGACTTGGACCCTTGAAACATTTCCCATGTAGAGCACATCCTCATCTTCTTCCTTCAATGTCTTGAAAATGTCCATGTTCTTGTACACATGATGAACCATGGGGGGTGGACTCTTGTGCAACTTGCCATAAGAATAAGGATTTCTTTATGACATGGAAGGAGAAGATGGGATGTGCTTTACATGCAAAATGCTTCAAGTGTCCAAGTTAAGAGTAAAGGGATTGAAAATTGAATTTATTTGTGGAAAACTCTCACTTTAAGAGATGTCTATTATGCCTTATTGTGTCTTGTTTTATTCTATTAATCTATTTTGTAAACTCTACTTGTATCTGTCTTATGCCATATCTTCGTCAACGCTTCATTAAATTGCCAAGTTATGTTGAATGCAATTGTAAATTTTCAGACCGCAATAAATTACAATTTTTGATACTTGACGGCTGATGGCTGACGGCATCATGCGATCTATGTAAAAAACTTTCTCAGTTGAATGATGTTTTGTCATTGTTGTTGTAACAAATTTCTCTTTACACATTTAATTGTTGGCAGGAAAAATATGAAGAAGCCACTGCCGCTCTTGCTGAAATGGAGAAGAGAGCAGTCATGGCAGAGTCAATGCTGGAGGCTACCTTGCAGTATCAGTCTGGCCAAGTTAAAGTGCAATCATCCCCACGGTCTGTCAAGTTTGCCAAATATCTTGTTTTCTAACTGTATGTCTATGGTTAAAAATGTGTGTTCTTTCCAAATTTTTGTCATGAAACTCAGTTCCACCCTGGACATGTTACCAAACATCTCTTTTCATAAAAATTGGGAATAGGTGAAGCCTTTAATATGAGAAAGGATATCCAAGAGTTACTGCTATTATGTTTGATCATAAGCAGGGCCCTAGATTATCTTTGACCTAATTCTTTGTTGCTTTATAATAGGGCTTTGCAGCCTGACTCCCCAGCATCACGGAATAATCAAGAGTCAATGCCAGCAGATGTGCCTCCTAGGAGAATAGGCTTACTTTCTCGTCCATTTGGCCTCGGATGGCGTGATCGAAACAAGGTTAGTCTATGCATTATGCTCAATGTTTTTAGGTAGGTTTCTAACTACTTGAAAATTTAGGATTCTCTAGGTATTCAGAATTAAATAGAATGAAAAGGAGAGTATAATAAAAAATAATAATTTTGGGAATTAAAATTCTCTTTCCTTTTGATAAGAGAAATAATCAAAATGAATGTGACCAAAAAAAAAAAAAGAAGTAATCAAAATGAACAGTTATTGTTAAGTAATGATAATGGAGATATAATAACCAAGGCATATCTCAATTTTCAAGCAAAAAAAAGTCTCTTTCCTATTTTTGAACCAGCAGGGTGATGATTATTTGTTGATTGCCTCAGGGGAAACCAACTAATACTGAAGAGCCAGCGAAGCCTACGTTTGCAGAAGAGCCACCTAAGCCGTCGAATACAGAAGAGTCAGTGAAGCCGACTAATGCGGAAGAGCAAGCCGAAGGGAAAGCCACCATTGAGGGACAAAATACAAGCATTCACCAAGAGAGTAATGGCCATAAAATACAGGATGCGCAGTAGAAAAGAAGATAATGGAAATATGTATTTTTAGTGCCCTTCCCATGAAAATTTAATGAGGAAGTAGTTTCTCGTTTGCAATTTTTGTTTAGAGTGAATATGTAATTCATTCATTGTTCGTTCACTAAGATGCCATAGAATAATATATAGTGTATTTGTAAAAGGAAAGAAACAGGTTGAGCTCCATTATTGCATAACTTTTCGTTTGTATTGTTCTGACTGAAGGGCTGGACATTATGGTAGCGTCAAAGTTGTGTATATATATAACTATAAATTTTTATGTATCAAATTCAACTCATCTGTCAATCCCTTGGTTTTATGGAGGAATTCTCATGTTCGCCCTATTTGGAATAATCAGTGGAAAAGAAACCTTTTTTTTTGCGTAGTGGATGATTGAAGGAATCTATTTCTTAATCATAGCTAAATTAATTAAATTTAACAATTTATATGTATAATTCAAATTTTAGTTCTTTTTCCCACTTATTGTATATGAAAAGGCATGACTCACAACTTTACTTTTAAATCAGATTGGGATAAAATGGATTCCAATCCAACATCATAAAAATATGTTGTAGTTCATCTAATATTCTAAAATATTTTTCGAGTGTATCCATTATTAAACAAGATACTTCAAGATATTTGACACACATGAAAAAAAATACTTGTAAGCTTAAAAATATTTTACCATGCATCTTAAGTTTTTAACTATTATCTTCTCTTCATTTTCTTTTCTCTAAACTTTTTTTCCATTTAAGTGGAGCATAAGAGTAAAAGTTTGTTGTCATCGGATTATAAATTTATAAGACTAAAAATTACAACAAAATTAAAATTTCTTAGAACTTCTTTATATTATTTCATCCAAAAAAAAATTCTTTACATTTAATATTTTTAAGGGTAAAGTAGCAAATATAACCTTGATCTTATTTCTTAAGTGCTGGTTTAGTGCAATTTTATACTTTATCTTTTTAATTTGGTGCAATTCCATTCATCCTCTTAATTTTTAGTTAATTCTTTTAGGGAAAATTAATTTTTTAATCCCCAATTTTTTATTTACTTATAATTTATAATTTAGTCTCTCAAACTATTTTATAAAATTAAGCTAATAAAAAAAAGAGCTTCTAAGTTCTACTAACAATTTTTCATGAAGATTCTAGAAATTAAGTTTGTTTATAATAATTCATTCATTTAGGATTATAAAGGTTACAACTTCATTTAGGGTTAGTTTAATGTCAAAAGAATAAAAAATTTTCACTCAATCAAAATTTTATAGAAACAACCTCTATGATTTAATTTTTTCTGAGGATTCCTAAAATCAAATTAATTTTTCAAAATTCATCTATTTGGACTACAAAGACCGCATCTTATTTTTCAAAATTTAATTTTTTATTCTTATGGATGAATTTTGAAAAATTAATTTGATTTCTGGAATCCTCATGAAAATTTGAACCAGAAAGGTTGTTTCTATGAAATTTTAATACAATAAAAAAAATTTCATTTTTTTACCATAAACTAGTCATAAAAGAATATGTGACTTTTCTAACCCTAAATAGATGAATTATTGTAAATAAACTTAATTTCTATAGTACTCATGAAAAATTATTAAAGGAATTTAGAAGCTCATTTTTTATTAATTTAAGGGATTAAATTATAAATAAATTAAAATTTACGGATTAAAAAATTAATTTTTTCTAAAAAAATTGTTTAAAAATTAAGAGAAGATAAAATTACACTAAATTAAAAAGATGAAAGATAAAATTGTATTAAAAAAAGATCAGAATGGTAAGAATAAAGATCATGTTATATTTGCTACTTTACTCTATTTTTAATTAAAAAAAAAAAAAAACATGGTTCAGGCTTTCAGCAACCACCGCCAGCAGAGCCACCGCCTCTTTGGCACTGGGTTTTCTGTTCGTCACCACACTGTTCGTCTACGGGTTGAACCGTGAACTTGAAGTGACACAACGAGTAGATGGAGCCTCATACTTCGACCCTTCTGGACGAGGCCCTAGGGTTTCACGGCCAGGACAAAGCTGCCCTTCTCGGCGGTCGATTCGTGCTTGTTGAAGATTGCTTAGAGACCAGTGGAGCTTTCGTTCTTCACCACCTCGTCAAGCGCTCTCTCTTTTCTCATCCTTCCTCTGTTGTCATTTTCCTTGCCTTCAATCACCCATTTACTCACTACGACCGCATCCTAAGAAAACTCGTCTGTTTCCTACTCCTTTTATCTCTTTCGTAATTCTAAGTTGCTTTGTATTCAATTTATTTATCAAGTGCTAATGGTAATGGTTTTTGTCGTTGTTATAATAGTGTAGTATGAATCATTATTATTGTTCCTTAATTTTTTGTGAAGGAAAAGGATGCCTGTTTCTGGATTATTAGCTAGGAGAAGAAGATAATGAAATCTTTTCGACGTACCCTTCAAAGTCTTCCATTCCCTTTTTTTAATTCCTATAAGTTGGGGAATTTTGTAGTTGAAATTTTTTCCATCTCCAAAACATGCTCTAATGCTTTTGGTTCGGTCATCATATCATCACTGAAATTCTTGCCTACGAAGTTATTGATCCCATTTGCCAGATCAATTTTTTAATTGTTTTAGTTTTATCATTGTTTGAAGTTATTTTAAAATTTTGAAGATCACACAAGTATGGGGCAGGGGCTGTTTAATCCATAGGTGCTGAAGGTTCTACTCTGTAGTTACTTTTTTACATTTCCGGGTAAACTATGTTGTTGTTGAATTATAGATAAACCGCTGATAATCCATACGAAGTTATTGATCCCATTTGCCAGATCATTTTTTTAGTTGTTTTAGTTTTATCATTGTTTGAAGTAATTTTAAAAGTTTGAAGATCACACAAGTATGGGGCAGGGGCAGTTTAATCCATAGGTGCTGAAGCTTCTACTCTGTAGTTACTTTTTTACATTTCCGGGTAAACTATGTTGTCGTTGAATTATAGATAAACCGCTGATAGATTGTGTTACTTACTACTAACGCTTCTTGTTTCAGGGTTGCAACTTAGCTGCTCAAAGAGATCATAGTAGATTCTTTTTTATTGACTTGCTTATGTGGCAGTGTCCAGGTGAGAAAAATAAGGTAATAATATCTAGTTCTATTTTGTCACCTTGATGCTTGTGATTCTATTTAAAAAATTTAAATAATTTTGGAGTGGCTCTCTGTATACAGTAACCAGCTGGTTTTTTTAACTGCGATGATCCTTGCAAACCCACCTGCTACCTGAATTTCTGGCTGATCATCATAGACTACTCATAAACAAGGATAAGATAGACAAATTACCTTCTGATGAGAAATTGAGGATGAATTGAGCTGCATGGTATAGTTGGGTCTACTGCATATGCACTTTCCGTTTTTGTTTTTGTTTTTTTGTTTTATAACCGTTTGGGCCACCCGGTGTTATGGGATTTTTTAAGCTTCATAAAATAGTGATCACCTCAGTGAGATGTGTTTCAAGCAACAAGGGTTTCGGTCAAAGTAGCCTCAAAGCTCAATGGAAGTAGTAACATGTACTAAGTACTGCTTGCAGTTTGTTGGTTTTGTAAGTTTTTGATAGGTAACTCTTGTATTCATCCCAGAATGTTTTGTGCTTAAAGCAGAACCAACGGCATATGATGTTAATACAAGTTATCTTAGCTTTGGAACTACTAGCAAACTGAGAAATTTCGCACAAATGCTTTTGGACTGGAAAAATAATAGTAACTACTAATCAGTAATTACTAATTTCAGTGTTATTGATGACTAGATGAAGGAAAACTTGCTCAAAATTGGCTTGCCGCTCTGTTTGAGAAAATTGAAGGAGTGATCAGCTCATTACACCCAGACAGCAAGAATTTTGTTACCATCATGATGGATGATGTTTCCCTCTTGGAAGTGGCTGCTAATGGCTCTTCAAATGATGTTTTAGACTTTCTGCATTATTGCCTGACTTTGACATCAGAATTTGTAAGATGAATATGTACCTGACCCTTTTTTTTCCTCGTGGTTTCATGCTTTACTTCAGAGTAAATGTGATTTATTCCTGGACTTCCAAAGATAAAATATATTTCGTGCCCAAAAAATTCCCCCTATCAAAATGGTTCTGCCTAGGCTTAGTCATAGTCACTTGACAAATTTGCTAATGTTACTCAAATGAAAGGCCATGTGGTTATTAACTGCTGACCTGAAGTTGCCCGGGTTTCCATTTGTTTAGGCAAATTTTCACATAGTATATTGTGATAGTACATAAAACATCAGTGTCTTAGTCACTGCCAAGTGTGTCTAAGTTTACACATCATGTTGGCGGGAAATCACACTTAGAGAATTCCAAGTTATGAGTTAACTACCACATGGTTCCTGTTCATGTCACATCAGCATGTCTCTTGAGTGACCATGATTTTGCCAAACAAAAGGATAATTTTGCTTGGGAAAAATGTTTTAGTTACTAAATTGGGAAGATTTATTTCTTAAGGACCCAATTGCGAAGATGTTGATCTTTTAGGAACTGAATAATTGATTCACTGTTTCTTTGTATTATAGGATTCTACATTTGTTGCGCTGGATCATAAGGATATCTATTTGGATGGCGAGAGGCCTATGCTTACTTTAGAAATGGAGTACCTTGCAGACATTTTGATCAAGGCCGAACCATTAGCCACGGGTTTGGCAAAAGATGTGCATGGGCAGGTATATTTTGTCAATGTAAAATACTTATATCAGTTGTGCACTTGACTCTCTCTCTCTCTCTGCGGTGATAAAAATTTGAATCAAGTTATTCGATAAGTGTCTTGTTCCTCTTTAAGAAACTGATACTGCTCTGGGATCCGTCTAATATTCATATGCATACTTGTGGAGATGGTCCATATGATTCAAAAAGGCGACGATCTTCAGAATTAATTTTGTTTGTCTCTTCATCCTTCTTTTCCTTCCGGACTTTGTTTTTAATTGACTTCAATGGTGTCATATAATCCATGTAACTGAACCCATATAATAGAGTAAGGCTTTATCCTGTACATCAAGAAGCTCGACCATTAATTGGGTGGCATTTACTTGGTTTGAAATGTAATTTGCCAAATCATGCCCCATTATTTTTTATTGACAGCAATCTTATTGAAAGCATCCATTTTATGCAGTTGACGGTGATGAACAAGGAAACGCAGAGTCCTCAAATAAGCTCACTGATTAAGATACGCAATTTCCACTTCAGGATCAAGGAAAATGGCGTAGAGTACTTCTATCCAGGGACCAAAGCCTAGTGAACGCAACTGGTTTATTTTGAAATTAATTAATAGTGACTAATACATTGTCTGTACTATTGGCCATTGAGTTTCTTTTTTGTCCGGAAGTTCAGTGGTTTATAGATTTTAGGCAATAAAGATGTCTTTATATGTTTTTTCTTGAGTATTCCTTTTTATCAGGGCAAAATGACATTTAAAGACCTAAGAATATTAATGATAGTTAAGGATCTTGAAATTTTGAAATTTCAAAAAAAAAAAAAAAATCATGTTTCTTTGCAGAACTAAAATTTTTCTGAATTAATTTTGGGATAAAAGTCATTTTATCTTTCATCAAGCTCATCATTAGGCCTTAGCAGATAATTGCATCCAGAGAGTCTGCCCATTTTGAAACTTACATTTAACTTGACAGTAGCAGATACTAGATGAAAGTGTTGAAAAATTTAATTTATGCATGCATATGTATGTGTATATTATTAGGTTACTGTCCGAAGCTTCATTTTAATTTTGATGTGGAAAAAAAAAATCAAATCATCCCAGCTGAATGGTTTTGAGAGAATTGTGAATGGACTTGGCTTTTGACTTGGCGAATTGGTTGTGTGTGTGTGAGGAGGAGAGAGATTTGAATAGGTCTGGTTCATATCTACTATAGTTTTGTGAAAAAAAATGGTAAATTAGATTTAAATTTGTTTACTTTTTAAAATAAAAATTTTCGTTCATGATAGCTGAAACATATATATTTGGATTTGAAAACTAAATATGTAACCAAGTCATTTCTTAAGGTGACATAAGCTACATAAATCATAAAATAATATTATACTTTATCAACAATTAAATTTATAGTTAAATTATTAAAGGTAAAGATATATCTAACACCTTGAAAAAAATTTTAGAAGTGCACCTGGCATCCTGAAAAATTTAAATGTGCAGTTTTACCCTTCAAATAATAAAAATGGAGTAATTTTACTCTTTATTTAACAGTTTTTTTAACACCGTTATTTCTTATGGCAGTTGAGAATTATTTTTCTTCATGATAGACGTTGTTAAGGAGACTGTTAGATGAAGAATAGAATTGTTATGTGTTTATTATTTTAAGGGTAAAATTGCACCTTTAAATTTTTAGGGGTGTTGGGTACACCTCCAAAAAAATTTCAGGGTGCTAGTGCACCTTTATCCAATTATTAACCAATTTGCCTCCCTTAAAGACTCCATTAGCCATTCTCTTTGATATTCTTTTACCCTTTTTAAAAAAGATTCCATATCGATTAATATAACCTCTTCATTGGTAAATCTAATATCTTTTTTTACATAGTGCGTTTGGAAAAAGCATTTTGTACAAAAGTCAGCTTCTGACAAAAGGAGAAATTTTTGGCTTTTGGCTCAGATTGAATGGCTTCTACCGTTGGGGAGCCTCTTATGATTCTTTAGGAGCTTGACTGTTTGAGGGATAACATTGGGCTACGTAGGAACATTATTTTTACATGGGACAACTTAGCATTATTATTACTGTTATAATTATAAATACCGTAATTGCTACTGGAAAAGGAATTATGTTTCATACGAAAGTTGTATTTTATTGTTTAAAATTCATATGTAATGCGTTGTAGCTTCTGTAAGTTGATACTGGAAACATTTATATAGAATTTTTAGACTGGTAAAGGAAATATGTTTTATGCGAAAATGTTGTTATTAATGACATTGACAATGGTGACACTGGTAAGATATCTTCATCAAATGTACCTTCATTTTCAATACATATTAATTCTGTTTGTGACACAATTACAGATTAAATTGTACAGATTTTACGATCCAATTAATTATATAATATTATTATTAGTTGGAAAATTTTACTTTTCAATGGTAAGTAATATAAATAAATTTTCCTTTATTCCATTTTTCATCATTTTATTTTTCTCTAATTTTATCACAATATATAAAATAATATATATGTATTAATGATTTTCATGTCATTTTAAGTAATTTCCCTTTAAAAGTCACTTCTTCAACGGTTATCCAAATATAAATGCATTCTGCTAAAATGCATTTTGGATAAAAGTCATTTTCCAAAATGCATTCTAACCAAAAGTTATTCTCCCAACGGTTTTCCAAACGGACTTTTAATCAATCTCTCAAATGATAATTTTTTATATTAATCATTGTTATTTAAAAATCAAATTTAATATGTCAGTATTTACAGACATTTTTATTAATATTTAAAATTTTAATATTAACATTATTTTGTTAACCAAACTTACTATATTAAAAATTAGAGAACAAAAAAGACACTGTATAAAATTAAAAGATTAAAATAACATTCGGTGTACAATTTAAGAAACGCATATGTACTTTTTGTTGTTTTTCACTTCTCTAACGTCATAAACCGAACTTAAAAAAAACAAAAATTTAAATTAAAACAGAAAAACAAAGGGTTGAGATGAATTTTTGTTCATAAAGTTTTTACTCAAAGCCCTCAGTAACAGGAAGTTTTTTTTTTAATGCAGTTTTACCTTAAAAGTTTAAAAGTGAAGTAATTTTGCCTCAACATAACATACTTAAATTATAACTGTTTATGAACAGTTCAACTAAAGATGTTACTTCAGTAATTTTAATCAAAATTAATGGTTAAACTTAACATTTTCAATGTCAAGGGCAATATTGGTCATATTTTAAACTTTTAAAAAGACATTGCTTCTATTTAAAACTTTTAAGACTACATTAAATTAAAAAAAAAATCAGGTGTTGAGTGTTTTTGAGTGAAAACCCTAAGATAAAAATTGCCTTTAACCCAAAAACAAAATGCAGAAATTGTTCTAAAGTCTCATGCAAGAGAATTAATACAGAAAAAATCTTAAGAAATTGTCAATGAGAATTACTTAAGTTGTCAATAATGATTGCTTGAGTTGTTAATTAGATCTTCCTGATATTAATTTTTTTATATAGAACTTTATAGTAATTCCCCGAAACGAAATTCAAAGGGGAAGAGCCTCTTGTTTTTGGGATCCACACCACTGAGGACGACAGATGAGATTATAAAACGAGTAGCGCAGGTTCCATAACGCCTTAAAAGCAGCAGTATAAAGAAAATATAGATAATATATTAATTTAAAAAAAGAAAAAAAAGGAGGGAAAAAAAAACCTTTCACATTGGAATTAAAGAATGGATAAAAGATGCAAAGAAGACACAAGCTATTTGGTCCAGGAATCTCACTTTGAGGGCATTGTGTATTCCAACAGTTACGGCAATATGGGAGGTAAGTGAAGGCAATACCACAGAGAAGGCATAAGATTCAAAGGTTTAAAAAAAAAAACTATAAGAGCAAAATAAAGTTGTAAAATAAAAACAAAACCCTAAAAAGAGAGCTAAACTCATAGCCTCAAGGGTCACAATCTCTCCCCACTATAATTGGGTGTTCCATCTTTTCCCTCAGATTCCAATACCTTTTTCTTTCCATCATTAATTTACCATCCATCACTTCAAAAAATAAAGAGAGAGAGAAAAAACTCAAAGCCATATATGCAATGAACTTCTCATGATCCATGACTTGGAAGTATCCAGAAGTTTTGAAGGCAAAAGAGGAGGAAGAAGAAGAGATGTTTTCTTTAGAACCAGAAGCAAAGAAGAAATACAATTCTATTTCTCTTTATGGTTCTAATAAGGCCATTTAAAAGTGAAATTTGTTGGGATTGAATGTTCAATATAAAATCGAACTATTCTCTTGACCTTTTCATATAAGAAAAATAAATGATATAGTAGTTTTGATAGCCTCTGAAATCATTTATTAGTAAGATCCTTGACCTTACACATTAATGTGAAGAAAATGAATGTAGATATAGAAATTTACACATTATTAATAAATAGAATTTGTAATAAATCACACCATTAACAAATGTATCATGAAACGTATCAACTCATACACAGACACTTATATATGAAACCTAATCCATTATGATGTACTTATTGGAGAGATTATGGATATGTTTGCGAATAGCTTTTTTAAGTGATTTTATGCAATCCGAGGTAAGTATATGAGAGAAGTTTTATCTCGACTTACGTAAAAGTGCTTTTTAAGTGATTGCCAAATAAACCCGCAGATTAGCTATATTTTTTATATGAAAGAAACATCACTTGAATATGTAGCTTAGCTATATTTTTTATTGTCGGACTGAAGAAACTATTGACCACCTCTTCTGTATTTACCCATACATTTAGGTTATTTGATTTAGTATGCTGTCTCGTTTTATTTTATGATAATTCAACAATGTTAAAAGGAATTATCGTCTTAATAAGCCTCACATGGACTAAGCAAAATGAATCTTCACAAGGGTTACATAAGCAGCCTACATCGAATGATTCAATGTTTCTGAGGCTTTTTTCAGTAGCTCACAAAAATTTGTGGTCAGCAAGATCTTTTATGTAATTGCAATTCTTAATCCAACTATTACCTTTGTCTTGCCTAATTGTGACATCCTTAACATTCTCATGTTTTGTAAAGAATTGGAAAATTCACATGAGAAATTTTAAGATTCGAAGGCACACCTCTAATTTACATCTTTTGTCTAGCTAGGAATGCTACTTCATTAGGTTACCCAA